>CM053030.1:168691660-168835597 GCA_028564925.1 Lithobates sylvaticus | reverse complement strand
TACAAGTACTCAGGCAAATACTTGGTATCGGCGCCGATACCGATACTAGTATCAGTGCAACCCCAATTGCAACACTGGAAACTAGAATAGGGTGAGGAATAATTTTACGCATGTATATGCATCCACACATTTACACACCTTTAGGCTTGGTTCACACATATATGCGAATTGGATGCATCGACATGTAAACCGAACCAGCTTTCTATGCATTCAATTTACATATGTCCAGGCCGGTCGCAATCCGTTTTTTTAAAAAGAGTCCTGTAAGTTTTTCAGTCTGGTTAATGTGCAATTTCAAGTAAAAATTTGCACCTTAACCGCTGAACAAAACCGCACCAGACCCCTTTTGAAAATCACAATTAAACTGCGGCCGGACATATGTGAAAAGAGCATTATGCGTGTTTACACAAGGTCTTTACGGAACATTTTACTCAGGATTTTTCTGTCCATCTGCTTTTATAAATAGCAGTAAATTACTACATCTGTGTGCAAGAGGCCAAAAGTTGTCTGCCAAGTCTGCAGTTCTCACACCGTATTCCACTACATAGGAACAGAACATATACGTGGTGATTTTTACAGCTGGTCTAGTTGAATGGGAATTGCTGCAGCAAAAGGACTAGCTTCAAGGAAATCACCAACTCTTGCAAGCCATAAAAAACACAGTTTTTGATATTTCTTTGCCATCTTAGTCAGTATTAGAAATGGGCTCATGCGTGTTGGGGATCCTAGTCCCCAACCCAAATGCCTGGATCCTGCCAGGAAGCCGACACCACACACTGCTAAATACAAGCATTGAGACATTTCCTTGTCTGTGCAGCTGCAGACTGGGAAATGCCTCACTGCCTGTGATTAGCGGTGTGCAGTGTCGGCTTCCTGGCAGGATTGGGCAGGTGGGTTGGGACTAGGATCCCGAAGATGCCTGAGCCCATCTCTACTCAGTATATGTCAATTTTTCAAACCAGAGTATTTGCAGATGTAAGTGAGAATGGAAAGACCCAATTCCTAGGAACTAGCGTCTGTACCTCAAATCTTTGTACAGCATCCATAGTAAGCTGGTCTATAGTGGGGGTGTCCAGGTGGCCAAGAATGCATACCAAGGAAAGGCCAAAAAAACATTTTCAATGTGGAAAAAGAAATCATTTCAATATCTATGCAGTTTGAGGCATCACCACAGAAGATGTAACATAGATCTGCACCATCCCTCCTACTGGTACTACAGTACACTACTATATGCAGCCTGATAGTAAATAAGAAAGGGAAGGTAAATAAGTAAATAAGGGGTGTGCAGTATAGGTTCTATGAATGAGGAACAAATGGGATCACACTAAGAAAATCCTTCCATTAATGGAGGCAAGAGTATGATAATGGAGCTAGCGAGAATTGCCATTTCTTTGACGTCAAATGATCTTTAAAGAATAAACAAGATCTCCATATTGGTTACAAATTTCAGAATCTATGTAAAGGGTTATGAACTGAATAAGCAAAAGATTGTTGCATTTAAAGCCAACCACGGGTTGCAGGAAAGAAAATCACGGTTTGTGTTGATGGGGGAATCCCTACTGCCAAGTCATTGTATTCTCCTGGCAAAGGGGGCCAATAATTGCATGTAAGATCCAACAGGCTGGTTGACTCAAGTTGATCAATCAACTTGGGTACATTCAGCGTGCCTACGCATGTTGCCCAGTTGCTGCAGAACAGGTCTCGGGGAGTTCGAACTGTCTATGGTCAGATTTGGTTTCAGTTCTAATGACAGACATTTTTGTATACACAGTGGACCCTGTTTTAGTATTTTCGAAAAAAAAAAAAAAAAAAAAACTCTGGAAGTTGACTCTAGCAAGCCCCTTTTAGTCAGCAATGCTCCAAAAGAGACCAATAGGCAATATGCATGGGTCAACTTCATTGAAAAAGTTAAGGCATTGACAATTTATGTTTTTGCTAAAGTTTTGCACACATATGAGGAAATTTCTAAATAAAGTACCGAAAATATTCTCTTTGACACAACAGATGAAAGACAAGCTATCTGCCTTTTCTGCTCTTAGAACTTCCTTATGTTCAGCAGTTTATCTGCCAGCCACTGAGCAGCTGCTGTTTTTTGTAAAAAAAATTAAAATCTAACTCAAATTAAAAAGTTTTACGTTTGCAACAAATGTTTGCAGAGGGGAATTTAGGCCCCAACAACACTTTTCTGGTGGTATGGCCATTTAAAATAGCCTGTGCCAGATTAAAAAAAAAGTCCCTGCTGCTCATGTCGGTAGCTTAATTAATTTTGCGTTCGTTAATCACAAGGGGAGCAAACCTGATGTGGAACTAGCGTCTCTAAATCCCCATCAGGATCTGTCCAATCAGAGGCAAATATACTCACCTGCTACATGCTGTGTGACTGCCTGAAGCAGCAGGACAAAGCTAAGCTGCACTGGAGACAGAGCATCAGTATGAACACTCGGGCCTCACTGCTCCTCCACACATGGTGCTTGCCTCAAATCTACCTTATATACCTTGTACAAGTATACCTTGTATAAGTAAATGTATACTTTGCCCTTACTGGTCAAAAAAAATAAAAAATAATAAGTTCACTTTAAGTGCCCATTTACACTACAAAGAACTGTGCCATAACTTACACGTCTTCATCCCGTGCCACATGCTGTGTTAGCCATGCTATTTAAAAACGAATAGGCGTGTTATGCCTATTAAAAACGCACAAAAAATGTAAGGTGTATTGCACAGCACCACAAATCATACATTGTCGGGCACGTGTTGTAATGCAGGTGCATTCTGGAGGTGCTTTGGTGTACAATTCAAATTAAAGGATAAGATCTCTTTTAGTAACATGTTACACCCATATTCAAGGTGTAACCTGTTACTAAAGCACCTTGTTCACCCCCCCAACCCCACCGCCATTGTGACAGCGGCCAGGGAATTCTCCCCCAGCACCCGCTGTTACAATTCAAAAATAGCGGGGCTGTGCAGGACTCTGCCCACACAGCCACACCACTCTTTTGCAGAGTTGTGTGAATGAACTACAAGTCCTGTCTGCCACTGCAGCAAGCAGCTTGTAGTTCTCAGAGAATGCAACCTTTTACCTTTACAAACACTTTAAAAGTTCTTTAACACACAATATAGAATAAATTGTGTGTGTGTAATTATATATATATATATATAAAAAAACATATAACACACACACACACACACAAGGTAATATAAGTATTGAACGGTAATTTAATTTGCACTGACAAGGGGCAGGTTTGCTTTCGAATTCCTGATAGATTTCAGCAGGTGTCTTAGCTTTCCACATCTCTTTGCACCTCCCTTTTGCCTGTGTCATTTCATTTTTATAATAATATATATATATATATATATATATATATATATATATATATATATATATATATATATATATATATATATATATATATATATATACATACATATATATATATATATATATATATATATATATATATATATATATATATATACATACACACACATATATATACACACACACATACATACACACTTTTTTTGGAGCTTAACTTAACAGATTTTAATGTCACTTTATAGGGAATTATGTCATTTTACCCCAATCTGAGCACCTAAACAGTGACTTTTACCCCTTAGAAGAAAATCCATTCAAAATCCTTAGTTACATAATGAGAAAGCCACATCATTAACATTCCAAAGAGACTTATTCCCAATACACTGACAGAGGACACTTGGAACCCTGTGAGCCTTGCCTTCCGCCTACTTTTGTTAGACTACAGCTTGCCAGAGGATTACGGTCTCCCCATTATAAAATATACCTATTTAAAAGACCACTGCCACAGAAAACTTGACCTTTTGCCCTCATTTACTAATTGCGACACTGTAAACTTCTTAGTGGGCCATGTGAAGTATTTCATTTCTGAATATCGTAGTAAGTCCAGTATTTTACAAAGACGCTATTTAGTAGGAGAAATAAAAAAGTCTAGTTGGAAGAATGATTTTCGGTACACACTTTTTTCAGGTTTCATTTCTGTTGGGAAAAGTCTTACACTCCAAAGGGCAGATAAAGTAAGAAGCAGTCAGATTGAAAGGGGGGATATCCGTTTTAAGGTTCCCCTCCTTTATGATATTGTGGCGGTTTTCTATGCCCTCTCTCCCTCTCGCTTGTGAATGGGCTTAAGGTGGGTCAGCTGACCTGGTGGAATGTTTTGGAAGTGTCTTGCGCTGCTATATTAAAGGGTAACTCCACTTTCATAGGGAAAAAAATAGCACACGGGGCTATTCATTCTTGATAGCATGAAGACCAACCTGCGGCCACTCCTTGAACAAGCCAGAGAGGAAGATGGAGATGGTCTAGGCCAGTGATGGCGAACCTTGGCACCCCAGATGTTTTGGAACTACATTTCCCATGATGCTCAAGTACACTGCAGAGTGCATGAGCATCATGGGAAATGTAGTTCCAAAACATCTGGGGTGCCAAGGTTCGCCAACACTGGTCTAGGCACAAGGGGTGCCTAGACTTACCATAAACATCAAGTTCCTCTTGCTAAAGATCAGTGCCAGCAAAAGGAAAAATATTTTCCTGGGAAGATACAGTTTCAGGTCAGTGTGGTCACATCACTTTGAGAGGAGGATCATCCAGCAGAGGACTGGCGAAAAAGAGGCACAGGCATCCCTGATGATACTACCTTTCTCCGCTCAAAGCAGCCACAAGTAGAAGTGCTGGGTGAATATCTACCTGAAGAGAAACAGAAGAAGTGAGGGCATATGTGGATGGAGCTAGGAGGCTGAGCTCGGCGTGGCAGGACATGGTGTCAGAGCTGCTGTCACTTAGGCAATGAGTAACATAAAGGCATGACCATATTTTGCCTTTCAGTTAATTTTTTTTTTCTTAAATGTCAGGGAGTTTATAGATTTACTATTACTGTTCTCTTCAGCAAATTAAAATTTTAAAAAGGATGATAAAATTTGATGAAAACAGGCAAAGGCCTGTGTACAAATAGGATTTTTATACCAGCTTACCTGTAAAAATCCTTTTCTCTGAAGTACATCACGGGACACAGAGCCATAGTAGTTACTATGTAGGTTATAGGCCACCTTCAGGTGATGGACACTGGCACACCTTAAGTCCACTCCCTATATAACCCCTCCCACTACTGAGAGTACCTCAGTTTTTTCACCAGTGTCTAAGGAGTTGGTCATGAGTAAAGATGTGCTGTGCTGAGCTCCACTGGAGCAATCCTTGCTGGGGCTAGCTTTGCAGCCACTACTGGGAGTACCTCAGTTTTTGTAGAAAAGCAATACACGTGTATAGTAGAAAGGAGGGAGGGACCTCTGTTTCTCGTGATGTACTTCAAAGAAAAGGATTTTACAGGTAAGCCGTTATAAAAATCCTATTTTATTATCGTACATCACGGGAAACAAAGCCATAGTAGTTACTATGTGGGATGTCCCATAGCAATGCCAACTGAAAAGAGGGAGACACAACAAAAGTAGGGCACCAACAGACCAGAGGACTTATACTGCAGCTTGCAGTACACTGTGCCCAAAGGCGATATTCTCATGACCTTTTACATCTCCTTGATAGAATCTGGTAAAAGCATGGACTGAAAACCAAGTTGTGGCCTTGCAGATTTGAGCCATGGAGGCTTGGTGATGCACTGCCCAGGAGGTACCAACAGCCCTGGTCGAGTGCGCTTTAATATAAAAAGGTGGAACTTTCCTTTTTAAACCATAAGCTTGAACAATCACTTGACGAATCCATTTAGAATCAGTAGATTTCGATGCTGCCTGTCCTCTTAGGACCTTCAGGCAACACAAACAAAACATCTGTTTTACAAACCTGAGCAGTCGCCTTCAAGTAGACCTTGACTGCTCTCACCACATCAAGAGAATGTAGTGATTTTTCTTCCGCAGAACAGGGTTCTGTGAAAAAATTAAGGTAGAATAATACCCTGGTTCAAATGAAAACCTGACACTACCTTTGGTAGAAATTTAGGATGAGGACGCAATACCACCTTATGCTTGTGAATAATCAAATATGGCTCTTTACAAGAGCAGCCAACTCTGATATCCTTCTTGCAGAAGATATGGCTTGTTAAAAGGACCAAGGGAATATGTCATATCGGCTCAAAAGGCTGTTTCTGTAATGCCGAAAGGACTAAATTCAAGCCCCAAGGGTTCAGGGGTGACCTTACCGGAGGATTAAGCCACGTTACCCCCTGAATAAAGCTACGAGCTAGAGAGAGCGAAGCAAGTGGTCGTTGAAATAATACCGATAAGGCCGAAACCTGGCCTTTGATAGTACTCAAGGCCAGTTTAATTTCTAATTCCATCTGTAGAAAGTCAAGGATCCTACCTATGACATATTTCACGGGGTGCCAACCCCTGGATTCACACCAGGAGACATATGTCTTCCAGACTCTATAATATATATGACTCTGGAGGCCGGCTTCCTTGCATTAACCAGAGTAGACACTACTGAACTTGATAGCCCACGCTTCTTCAGAATGTGGGTCTCAATAACCAAACCATTAAATTTAGTGTTTGTAAGGTAGGATGAAATACCGGACCTTGCAAGAGAGGGTCTGGTCATGGCGGCAGAGTCCATGGGTCTCCTACCACCATCTTTACAATCTCTGCATACCAAGATCTCCTGGGTCACGCCGGGGCCACAAGAATCACTGCCTTCCCTTCCTGCTTGATCCTGCGTAGAAGCAACTGAACAGGAGGGCATGCATAAATCAGTGAAAACTGATTCGACGGAAAAACCAAGGCATCTGTTCCACATGCCAGCAGATCTTTTGTCCTCGACACAAAGTTGTCAATCTTTTTGTTGAACCTAGACGCAAAGAGATCCGCATCCGGAATTCCCCATCTTTGACATATTGACAGAAAAATTTAGGGGTGAAGAGACCATTCTCCTGGGTGAAACTGCTGGCGACTCAAGCAGTCTGCCTGCCAATTCTCTATTCTGGGAATAAAGACTGCCGATAGACAAGGTATGTTGTTTTCTGCCCAAGTTAGTATATGATTCACCTCTCTCTGGGCTGCACTACCTCTCGTGCCCCCTTGGTGATTGATATAGGCCACTGCTGTGGCATTGTCAGATTGGATCCTGACAGGACAATAATCATAGTCTGAGTGTCCAGGCCTTCAGGGCCATGCG
The DNA here is from genome assembly GCA_028564925.1 of Lithobates sylvaticus. Taxonomy (NCBI): domain Eukaryota; kingdom Metazoa; phylum Chordata; class Amphibia; order Anura; family Ranidae; genus Lithobates; species Lithobates sylvaticus. Next base: position 168,828,447 of record CM053030.1, on the reverse strand, counting down.
TGCTGCCCGAATCTCTAGAATATTGATGGGCAAGGTAATTTCTGATTTGGACCATTTCCCTTGGACAGACGCTTCTTCCAGGACTGCCCCGCAGCCCAGAAGACTGGCATCTGTTACCACCTTCCAGGTATCTGGTAGGAAGGATTTCCCTTTTTGGAGATTCTTGGCTATCAACCACCAACTGAGGCTTTGGCACACCTTTGGGGACAAACGTATTGGGAAGTCTAGAGCTTGGACCTTCTTGTTCCAAGTCGATAGGACACTGTTTTGCAGTAGTCTTGAATGAAATTGAGCATAAGGAAAGGCTTTAAATGAAGCCACCATCTTTCCCAACAATCTCATGCAAAGTCGAATAGAAGGATTCTTCTTTGCTTTGACCATCTAAATCAGTTCCCTTATGGAACTGATCTTTGACTGGGGCAAGAACACCCTCTTCTGATCTGTATCTATGATCAGACCCAAGTATTCCAATCTTTTTGATGGTTTTAAAGGAAGATTTCTCTAGGTTGAGAATCCAAACGAATCTAAACGAAAAACGCTTAATCCTTTTCTTTACTGGCAAAAGGGAACTTTTCCCATTAGAAATTCTTTGGATGTATTTATCCAGATAATCCCCAAACTGCCGTTTACCTTGAAAATGGAAAACTAGCCAGGAGCTTTTTGCATGGCGCTTCGGCTGACCAAAAACCATAAAACTCTACGCACATGCACCAGCCCGAGCATAAGTCGTGAGGCTTGGAGAATAGAAGCTCCCATAGCGTCTATTGCAAAACATAACGCCCCTGGTATCCTGGCCAAACCTTGGGCCTGCTGATCAGGAATAATCTTGAGCACCTGTTTAAACTGGTCTCCTAAGGACTGACATACCTGATTGCTGCCAGCGCAGGCTGAACCACTGAACCTGCCAGAGAAAAATAGTTTTTATATAGGAATTCCAACTTCTTATCCATTGGATCTTTCAGCATTTGAGCATTGTCTACCGGACAAGTCAAAATGTTATTCACAGAGGAAATGGCAGCGTCAATTGCTGGCATCCCCCATTTTTTTATTACATTCTTCCTCCATAGGATAAAGTGTTTTGGAGGATAAATCTAGGTGCTCCCACTCAGAATACATAAGCTTTTTTAGCAATGAATGGATAGGAAAAGTATGAATAGCTTGGGGAGGCTTTAGCAAACCCAAACAAGAAGTGGGCTCATCGACTGATTCAGCTGATGGCAGCATATGTGGAGAATGTGGAGCAAAATAATTCAGTAAGAGATTGTACCATCAATCTTTCAGATTGTGAACCTGATCCAGTCGTATTTGACTCTTCAGAAGAGGAGTCATCAGCCTCTTCCTGGTCCCCTGAGAGAATTTCATCATCTCTTGCCTCGTTCCTCAGTTTGAGGGTACTCGGAAATAGATGGGGACCCATCGCGCTTAGTCCCACTATGGGATGCGATTAAAGCATCAATCTTTTGCTCCAACCCCAAAATGGTTGAGGAAAAAACCTCCTCAGTAATATAGACAGGGGCTGCAGTGTTAAAAGCAGTTGCAACACGGCCCTGATAGCTCACTCTGACCAGCCACCTCGGAAGTTTCAGGGTAGGATGCCATCTTTTTTGAGATGGTTCTAGGCTTTTTTTGTGGCTGAAGTCATCCTTCTTGAGCCCTTTTTTGAGGTGTTTTTACCACCCCTCCACCCATAGACCAATGCACAAGGCAGAGGTACTACCAGAAGGATCACATCCACTGCTTGAACAATAGTCCAGCCCTGCCGCTGCTATTAATGCTCAGCCTGATGCAAATAGTAAATGTGTCAAAAGGAATGCCTGTGTCACCAAACCACTTTCATGCCCCTCTTTTCTCTTTTTTCCCTCCGACAACTTGCAGCCAGCACAATGGAGTTTTTAAAGCACACTCCCATCCCGAAAATTGGAGGACGCCAACACTGCGCTAAGCCGTCGCAAAAGAGTTTTTTAAAAAGAGTTTTCCTGCGCAAGCGAGACATCCGATAGGATCGGCTTGTGTGGGAGGGAGGGATGGCGAGGAGGAGACCTGAAAGCCGCCGCTGTGCTAGGGGCGGTGAAAGAAAAAACGGCATCGCTGATTGTTCTTTAGCTCTCTCCTAATGCTCAGCCTTGTGAAGAGGGGGAGAGATTCGCTTAGGTGGGGGGGGGGGGGTGTCTGATGAAGCAAAATCTCCCCCCAAACTTAACGAAGGTCTGCCTGCTAGCCGGAGGAAAAGAAGTCTGCTGCTTCCTGACACAGCGTGATCTCTGAGCAAAGCATGAGAAGGTACGTGCGCCATACAGCCCCCAGTGGTGACACTTAGGCATGACAACATTTTACTTTTTAAAAGGAGACATTTCTTAAGAAAAGTGAAAAATTCCTTAGAAAAATTCCACTTACATTTCCCGCCACAGGGTTTTCTGTGGTAAAACCAACAGACCCAATCTTCACCCTTCATGGTGGGTTCCATTAACAAACCTTCAGGAACCAAGGACCCTTGGGGAATCCACACTCCGGGACCTGTAATAGCACCCCGCCAGCAAAACTTTATGGCTTTAAAATACCAAAGTACTGAATCTCAGGGTCCAGCTCTCTAAAAAAAGAAGCGTTATAGGCAAAACCTTGTTTCTTCGGACACTAGGTCCGGGAACCATTCAATTCTGCCTAAAAGACCGTTTGAATGGATCCGGCTGCAAAGCTAGCCCCAGCAAGGATTGCTCCAGTGGAGCTCAGCACAGCACATCTTTACTCATGACCAACACCTTAGACACTGGCGAAAAAAAAATGAGGTACTCCCAGTAGTGGGAGGGGATATATATGGAGTGGACTTCCTGTCTTAGGGTGTGCCAGTGTCCAGCACCTGAAGGTGGCCTATAACCCACATAGTAATTACTCTGGCTCTGTGCCATGATGTACGATAAGAAATTTCTTAGGGATCACATGATGAATCCTTCTGGGAAAAATTTGACATTCCCCCTAATTTAACATGGGAAACAAACAATGATCATTGGTTTAAAGCTGAACTCCAGGCAGCCAGTTATCTCCCGCTGTCCCTTAGCACCATTGTGACAGTAATAAAGTGAAGGAAAAAAAAAAAACACACACACACAAAAATGTAAAAAAAAAAAACAAATGAAGGATTAATAAAAAAAAAATAAAAAAATTTTAAGTCTCTCACATGCACCTAAAATGCGCATTTTCACATGGCTGTGCCACACAGATTGTCGCACAGTCAGGAGCTTAATTAAAGACATAGTGCCTATAGAAATATCCACCATCTGTCTTTCCCCAAATGGCGGTTCTTTAAATGACCAAACAGAGGATGCCTTATCGTCAGTGTCATATACATACATCCCTTGAAGCAGCTTTAGTACAAATTAAACTTCTAGAAAATGATGTGTTGCTAGCCAAAGCAAACAAAGTCAGCCATTAAATTACTCCCAATCATTCCTTTGTACTTTAAGTTTTACCCACTTCCTAACCAGGCCATTTTTTGCGATACGGCACTGCGTTACTAAAGTGGAATTTTATTTTATTATTATTTGTTTTTACAAGCAATGGTGGTGATTTTTAGCGGGACTACGACATTGCGCTGGACAGATCTGACACCTGACATTTGACACTTTTTTGGGAACCAGTGACACTAATACAGTGATCAGTGCTAAAAATATGCACTGACATTGTATAAAATGACACTGGCAGGGAAGGGGTTAACATCAGGGGCGATCAAGGGGTTACCTAAGTTCCCTGCGTTTCTAAATGTGTGGGGGGATGGGCTGCCTGGGACAACACACAGATCCGCCTTCCTGCATAGCAGGAAGAAAAGATCCTGTGTCATCCCCTGTCAGAACGGAGATCTGCCTTATTTACTTCGGCAGATCCCCGTTCTGTCTCTGCGGGGGAGCGATCGCGGGCGGCCGGCGGACATAGAGCCACTGATTGGCCAATCAGTGGCTCCCCCCACTGGCCAATCAGCGCACGACCCACAGAACCTTGTGATCGCACAGACGTACACCTATGGCGATTCACGCAGCCGAGCCAGCTTGCTGCAGTATAACTTGGCTTGCATAGAGTAAGAAAGAGGGGTTATAACCCATGTCTTTTTGCCATTTGTGTCCCCATTAGGGAGATCTCTTTATTTCCATTCCTATAGCCAAATCAAGGAAGTGAGACGAAATCCCTCCAAAAAAGGGGAATTTCTGGTTTTCATGAGGAAGTCATCAGAACTAGTATGCCCATTGGAAAATTTAATCTAAAGTGCTCATCATAAATGAGTACACCCCAACAGATTTGTCAAAAAACCTTTCCTTTCAGAATCAACATTTTCTATGGAACACTATACTACATGGGATTTCACTCTGCACCCCCCCCCCCCCCACTATCTTCAAACACAATCAACAAAAGTAGCGCCTGAACATTTTTTGGGCGACAATCTTCACGCGATGGGGGTTTATCGCACGACAATCGCGGCAGAACCGCAATTTTAGGTGCCATTCAAATGAATGACATCTCAGATGTGCTTTCTGCGATTTGTCATTCACACCTCTGCGCTTTGAAATTGCGGGCAGAATCGCGGGAAATCTTAGATGTGAATGCAGCCTAAAGGGCGAATGTTATTCCTGGTCACACAACTAAGACTAGCAGGTGCTTCTTTTTACCTGAGGTTGCACAATTTACGAGCATGTAGCAGTTTTTTTTACAGCTCTTAAAAGTTAGAAAATAAAAAAGGGAAAAAAACTTTAGAGTTGACAACAGGAAGCAAAAAACACCTGAATTTTTTTCAATGTTATGCAACTAGCCGTTTTCTTTCACATTTGAAGCGCTATTATTTAGGGTATTTTTTTTTTTCATTTTCTGCAGCACTTCAGATTTTGCAGGTGGTTTCAGCAGGTGCAGGTGGACAGCCTGTTCGTTTTCATCTGAACCGACCCGCTGGACCAATGGCCAACATATCACCAGCTGTCTGTTTTCTGCGGATTTTGTCCAATCGGATGTCAGCGGACACATCTCCACTGACATCCGCCTCCCCATAGAGGACAATGGGTGGCCTGATTTTGTCCGCCTGAAAAACGGACAGGCGGAATCGATCGCGTGAAAAGGCTTCATGTACACTAGCAGCTACTAAACTTGAGTTTGGTGGCTTTTGGCATCTTTTTTCCAAAGTTCTTTAACTCAACTCCATGAAAGCCTATATGTGTCAATGATCAAAGATTTCAACTTCCCTCAACCTCCCTCTCCTGAACACGAAAGAATCGCGTTCAGGATAGGAACATTTTGACCACTAGCTGCGGGAAACACAGCACACATTTAGGAGATATTCACCGTACCTACAGAGAAGTTATAGTATAAGCTTACCTGTAGGTACAAGTTAAAAAATTCAAGTTAGACTTACCGGTAACTTAATTTCCAGGAGTCTTTCAGGACAGCACGTGAGGGGAGTGGCTCCTCCCAATTGTCAGGAAACACACCACCAAACTTTAAAAAGGAGGCTCCTTCCCACATGTTGTCAGTAGTAGTAGTAGTAGTAGTAGTAGTAGTAGTAGTAGTAGAGAACCTCCGGCCCGAGCTGGAACACATAATCAGAATATGGTTAGTCACAGCATAAAATCAAATAAGGGAGGGTTGTTGCTGTCCTGAAAGACTCCTGGAAAACAAGTTACTGGTAAGTCTAACTTGAATTTTCCCTTAACGTCTTTCAGGACAGCACCTGAGAGGATAAACGAGACTTACCAACTAGGGAGGGACCACAGCCTGCAGAACTTTTCTGCCAAAAGCCTGATTATTTGCTGACAGAAGATACAGTCTAAAATGACGGACAAACGTTAAGTAACTTGACCACGTAGCCACCTTACAAATTTGATCTGTGGTGGCACCAGCTTTTTCTGCCCATGTAGTGGCCTGAGCCCTGGTAGAATGTGCTCGAATTCACAGCGGGGGAGATGGCCCCAACTGAGAGTAGGCTGCCAGAATAGTGGATTTAAGCCATCTAGCAATTGACCCCTTTGATGCTTGGTGGCCCTTCTTTTTGCCTGAAAAAAGTACAAAGTCCGAAGACCTAAAATCCTTTGTTACTTCAAGGTAATGTAATAGAGTTCTTCTTACATCCAAATTGTGGAATTGGCTTTCTTTTCCCTCCCGAAGGGTTTGAGCAAAAGGTTGGACACTACTTTTGGTAAAAACCCCAGATCTGATTAAAGTATAATGATATGATAGTTTGACTCTGGTGGGACTCTTTACCTTTGCGTCCAGAGATTCTGTCCTGTGGTTCCATGCCTTTAGGAGGAAACTCTGAAGAGGTCTGAAATGTAGCTGGCATAGTCGAGGTTAAAGTTCCTAGGTCTGACATAACCCTTCTGACTGACATTTCCTGATTTGTCTGTAGCATAGCTATGATATTTTGGACTTTGATTTTTTTTTTTTTTCCTCTTCTGGAAGAAAAATTCTTTGCTCCACTGAGCTTATTTGGTACCCCAGAAATTGTACTTGTTTTCTAAAATGTCTGCGGGCCTTGCCCAGGTCTTCTAACAATTTCTCCCTGGAAGGGGCAAAGAAGAGCAGGTCGTCCAGGTATGGGATTACGGCGACACCCCTTGAAGGCGGAGAGGTATGAGGGCTTCTGCCATCACCTTTGTAAATATTCGTGGGGCAGAAGAAAGGCCGAAGGGAAGGGCCTTGAATTGCAGATGTAGCACCTCATTCCCCATGTTTATAGCCATCTTTAAAAATCTTTGAAACTGAGGGGCTATAGGGATGTTCAAATGGGCATCTCGTAGTTCGATCGATGCCATGAAGCACTCCTTGGTCAATAGGTTTCTGACCATGAACATAGAGTCCATACAAAACCTCTTGTATAGGACTGATCTGTTTAGTGGTTTTAAGTTGAGGATTAAATCTAAAACTTCCAGATTTTTTTTTTTTTTTTTATCAGAAATATATGGGAAAAGAATCCCTGATAATGTTCTCTCAGTAGTACCTGAGTCACAACCCCCTGTTGACTCAGATCCTTTAACAGGTTCTTCATAGCTAGGGCCTTTGTAACAAGCCTACCAAGAGATGCAACAATGTACCTTTCTGGGGGGTGATCCAAAAATTCTATTTTGTAACCTTGGGACAGCATGCTCAGAATATACTGGTTTTCCGTCATGCTTGCTCATTAAGGAAGAACATTTTGAAGCCTTCTTCCCACTTGTAACAGGCTGTCATTGCGTTTTGCTGGTTGACGCAGGAGGATGGAAAAGGACATTTCCTTTGCCTTTTCCCCTCTGCCCTGACCAATTTTTAATTTTTCTCTTCAGGTTTGTTACTTTGTTCCTGAGCACATTGAGGATGAAAAAAAGCGTTTGACTGGCAGTTTCTTCTTCTTGACAGGAAAAGACCTTTTTATCTGTAGTTCTGTCAAGAACTGAATCCAAATCAGGGCCGAACAATAAATCTCCTAAGAATGGGACTCCACATAGCTGGTTTTTGGATGTCGCATCTCCCGGCCAGGTTTTTAACCACAGCGCCCTTCTGACTGAGTTAGTTAGAGCTGCGGCTTTTGCTGTCATCCTAATAGATTCTGCTGATGCGTCTGAAACATAAGCTACAGCTGCTGACAAAGTTGTAAAGGAATCGAGAATTTCTTGCTTGGGGGAATCAGCTATTATATGAGCTTTAAGCTGATTCGCCCAATATTCCATATTCCTAGAGACACAAGTAGTCGCCATTGCTGGTTTGAAGTTGCCCATGATGGATTGCCAAGCCCTCTTAAGCTGTTGATCCATCTTTTTATCCATGAGGTCCTTAAAAATCCCCATGTCCTCAAATGCCAGATCAGTTGATCTTGAAACCTGAGAAAATGCTGCATCGAGTTTTGGAACTTTATTCCAAAGTGCCGCTGTGTCTTCATCGAATGGGTACCTCCTTTTATGGGCCCTTGGGAAAAAAGGCTTTCTTTCTGGTTCAGCCCATTCTCAGTAATTACTGAATGGAACTGGAAAAGATTTTTGGGCTCAACGAGTCCTGCATACATCCCGTCATGCAAAGACAATTCTTTTCGCTCTTGCTCTAGGCCCAAGGTAGAATAAATTGCCCTTAGTAGGCCGTCTACTTATTCCAAAGACAATTTATATTTTTATATTTTCCACCTCGTCCTCCTCCGACCCTTCCTTAGAATGTGAGGGGGAATACCCTTCCCTGTTATGAGGACCTACTTTTGCCTCCACTGCCGAGAATTGTGAGGTGGACGGCTGACTTGGGGACGGATTTGCAAGCAAAGATCGAAAGGATTGAATGGTGGCATCCAGTTCCTTTTTGACTGATGCAATCAAATCGCTGCAAGCGGAAGAAGCCTCTTTCTTCACTAAAGAGTCAATGCATGCTTGACAGTGTCTTTTTCAGGTAATTTTGCTTTGCATTAAGGGCATTTTCTTTTAATCCCCAGGTCAGAGCTCTTGGCCTGCCATAACAAGGGATAAAATAAATAGAAAAAAAAAAAAAACCATCCTATTGAGTCAGCCTGAACTCTTTCAATATGCCCACCACAGGTGCACAGTGAGAAAACCACAAGCGTCATGTGCCCAGACAGGCCCTGCCACCAGGGAGAAACCCAACTCAAATCCCACTGAAGAGATAGCGAAAGGGAGAGAAACAGAGCGACATCTCAAAGTAACACAGAGCAGAACACCCATCTGCCCCTTACCTGGGTCTTGCTGGGTCCATGCCTGTCCCACTTGCTGTGGTTCCCGAATCCATCCTGGTACTGCAGCACTTTGTATGTGGCTAAACACCGGTTCCGGACTCCATTAGCGCCTCTGCGCCGGACCGGAAATATAGGCACCAGGACCTGTTCCTCCCTCCTCCCCCTGCGCTTTCCGGCGGAAATGATGCCCAGTGCCTGCTCCTAGGATGCCGCCACACTTCTAGGTACCTCGCTTCTGGCGTATGCAGTCTTCTGACTGCCCATCCCAAGATGGCGGCTGTGTTCAGAGAAGTGGCCCGACCTGAGAAAAAAAAATATGTCCACTGCCACTTGCAGCCGCCTGGAAGCGGCAACCCCTGGAGCAGTGCCGGCTCTCCCCGAGCACTGACGAGGGAGAAGGAGCTCATCCGTCAGATTCTGCATCACCCTGTGGAAATGTGAGGAACTGGCTCTCTGAGGTAGGGAAAAGAAAAAAAATGGTGGAGCAGGGAGGCTGGCCTCTCAGGACAGCACCTTGAGAGCTTCTAACTCCCAACTAAGTGCTCCCTGCTGGAGGAACCACAAAAACTGACAACCTGTGGGAAGGAGCCTCCTTTTAAAATTTGGTGGAGGTGTGTTTCCTGACAAGTAGAAGGAGCCACTCTGGTGCTGTCCTGAAAGACGTTAAGGGGAATAAAGTGTTTACTACCACTTTAACCACCTTGCGCCTGCTCTATAGACGCAAGACGTCTACAGCACGGCGCTCAATTACGGGGAGGGCGTCCCTGGACGTCCTCCTGTTTATATTATCCTTGCCACCACGGGCGTGCATCGGGGGAAATCTGTGTTGGCCGTGTCCCTTGGACACGGCCAATCACAGATCGTGCTAAATGCCAATCACAGCGGCCATTTAGCACTCGGAGTGTCCAAGGAAGGATGGTCTCATATGTAAACATATGAGATCATCTCTCATCGCCGGCTCTCCCTCCTCACACAGAGACCGCGTGTCAGGAGGGAGAGCGACCTCTGGCTGCAGCGTGAGTGTGTGAACACAAACACAGTGCCCACACACACAAACGCACATGCCCACAGTACCTATCAGTGCCACCTGTCCCCAGTGCCACCTGCCATCTTATCAGTGTCACGTGTCATGAGTGCCACATCAGTGTAACGTGTCATGAGTGCCACGTATTAGTGCCATCTGGCATCAGTGCCACATCAGTGTCATCTGTCATTAGTGTCACGTGCCATCAGTGCTGTGAAAAAGTTAGACACATGTGGTATCGTAATACTCAGGAGGAGTAGCAGAATGTATTTTGGGGCATTATTTGTGGTATACACATGCCATGTTAGAAAAAAACCTATTACAATGACAATTTTGTGGGGGGGGAGAAAAAAAAATCTTAATTTTGCAAAGAATTGTGGGAAAAAATGACATCAAAAACCTCACCATGCATCTTACTAAATACATTGGAATGTCTACTTTTAAAAAATGGGTCATTTGGGGGGTATTTGTACTTTCCAGGCTTGTTAGGGTCGCAAGAAATTAGATAGGCCACCAGTACATCAGGTGTGATCAATTTTTATGATTTGCACTACAGCTTGTAGACTAACTTTCACAAAGACCAAATAATATCCACTAATTTGGGTTATTTTTACCAAAGATATGTAGCAGTATAAATTGTGGCCAAAATGTATTTAGAAAAATGTATAATTTGCAAAATGTGATCACAGAAACTAAGCGCAAACTTATAGCGCAAAAAAAAAAAAAAACCCCAGAGGTGAGCAAATAACAAAAGAAAGCTCTATTTGAATGAGAGGAAAAAAATAATAATATTTGGGTACAGTATTGCATGACTAATTGTCATTCAAAGTGTGAGAGCATGAAAGCTGAAAATTGGTCTGGTCAGGAGGGGGGTTTAAGTGCCCAGTAGGCAAGTGGTTAAAGCACGTGCTGCCCAGCATCTAAAAAAGGGAGGCCTTGTCTTTGCTTGCAACAAATAAAGGAAGATCATTTGAGGAAAGATTTAATTAATTTCTTATATTCTTTTCCTGGGCCTGAATATTTGATTTAAAGATTAAAATGCAAAGAGTATTCTGCCTCATCAAATTGGACAATGCAGTGGCTCAGATGTATTGTCATGAAATGGGCACAGCTGTGATATTCCCTCTTGGGATTCTGGATAAATTGGTATCAGGCTCTCTGTCTTGGGCATAATAAATCTTTTATGGGATCATTTACCCTTCCTAGATATTTAATATATAAAAGGCAGCAAGAAGCAACCTTCTCACTGTCTCATCTCAAGCATAATATCAGTGGATTTGTTCTGCACAATTTCATGTATGCTCAGATATTCAGGACAGGCCAGGTTACTGCAGTCTCACTTAGGCTCCATTCACACTAGCGCGTTTTTTGATGCATTTTGCAGAAATGCAGGGAAATTTTTTAACATGGGTTCCTATGGAACATGTTCACATCAATGCATTTTTGTTCCTCTGCGTTTTTGGAAAGGGTCGGGGACTTTTTTTCATGTAAAATGCAGCGTTTTGCATGTAATAGAAGTCAATGGACCCGCATCCAAAATGCAAGTACCGCGTTTTTACCACGATTTTGCAGCGATTTGCAAAATACAAAAATGCAAATCGCGGCAAAAACGCGTGTCCAAAAACGCGGCAAGTACCGCAAAAATGCTCAAAAGCAAAATGCATAGATGTGAATCGAGCCTAACAACTCCATTCCTGGGAAAAAAAAAAAAAAAGGTAAACATATTTTTGTTACCAAAAAAAACATAAAAACACATTTTGGTAGCAACTGATATACTTTTACTACCAGGAATGAAGTAATTCCATAAATGAAAAAGCTAATTCATATGGCCATTTAGGATCCCTACAGCATACATATGCATCTAAACATAGCACTATAGGAATCAACCGGGTCATACACACAACTACAGCTACAAACAAAACACTGTATTGCTTTTAGCATCAAATAAAAGAAAGAAAAAAAAAAGTAGGACGCAGCTGCGTCTTGGGCCATACATATTTGCAGTTTTTACGGGTGTAAAGTAAACGCATATAAACACATTTATGCATACAAAAGTAAAGGAATTCGAAGAAATGTAGGCGACTAAATGCTAAACTTTTTTTAATTTAAATACTTTACGAATGACCTTCAGCTAGCTCTGCCAGCAAGAACCGGTGTTCCATGCAGAAAACACACATTTCCATGTGAATGAAGTCTTAAAGCTTAAACTTTATAGGCAGATTTAGTATATACAAAATAGTATATAAATTACCAGAATACAGCAGTATCTTCGTCCTTTGAATGAATGAATAATTTGTATAGCGCTGCAATGCGAACTGAATCGCCTCAAGTAGCTTCGTTCTTTGTTATTGTCCTTCTCCGATTGAGAACTGGGGGGGGGGGGGGGGGGGGCTGAGTCAGTTCCCGGAGAGACTAGTTACCCACACTACATTCATAAAGGAAATGGGAATCTGCAGACTCGCATGACAAGCAGTGCTTTTTTTTCTGCATCAAAAAAACGCATGGAAAGTAGGTTATATGGGTTCCAATGGCATACTTCACACCTGTACTGTTCAGTTCCAGAAAAAAAAAAAAAATGCCGCTTTTTTTCCTGCACAGAACTGTACTGGAACATTGAACATTGTAAAAAGCTTTAAAAATGCACTGGACCCCAATACAAAGAAAATAAAGCCTAAGAAAAAAAAAAAAAAGCACCTGGAATTGCATCAAAAACGTGCATGCAGAAAACACATGGAACATTTAATTGCAACTTGCCAGCAACAGAATCGTTAAAGAACACACTCCCTATACTACAAAAATATAATATTATATAATATATATATATATATATATATATATATATATATATATATATATATATATATATATATATATATATATATATATACATACATACATACATACATACATACATACACACATACACATACACACACACACACACACAGTATCCCACAAAAAAGTGAGTACACCCCTCACATTTTTCTAAATATTTTATTCTATCTTTTCATGTGACAACACTGAAGAAATGACACTTTGCTACAATGTAAAAGCAGTGAGTGTCCAGCTTGTATAACAGTGTAAATTTACTGTCCCCTCAAAATAACTCAACAGAGCCATTAATGTCTAAATCGCTGGCAACAAAATTGAGTACACCCCTGAAAGTGAAAATGTCCGAATTGAGCCCAAAGTGTCAATATTTTGTGTGGCCACCATATTTTTCCAGCACTGAACCCCAGATGTTGCTTTTTGAAGCGAAACGCATGCTGATCCGCTCACTACCGCTAACATTGTTCCATACAGCGCTTGTTTTACATTGGGAGCATGTAAAATCTTCCAAACGGAATTATGCTATGTGGTCCCTTTCTTTGCTTCTTTCTTTTATAAATTCCTGGTGAGGTGCACTCCTCCATTTGCCCCATATTGGCTACATCCAATGCTCTTGTGATTGATTGTCTGGAGTCTCCATTGTTGCTGTGTACCTGGATCCTTAGGCCCCTTTCACACCGGGGCGTTTTTCATGCGGTGCAGCGCTAAAAATAGCGCCTATTCACCGCATGAAAAAATCCTGCCCCTTTAACTCCAGTGTGAAAGCCGGCGGGCTTTCACACTGGAGCGGTGCGCTAGCAGGATGACAAAAAAAGTCCTGCTAGCAGCATCTTTGGAGCGCGATAGGAGCGGTGTGTTCACCGCTCCTATACCGCTCCTTCCCATTGATTAGAATGGGACACCGCGGTGAAACCGCGGCAATACCGCCGCAAAGCGCTGCTACGGCGGCGCTCTGCGGGGGGTGTTTAACCCTTTTTCGGCCGCTCGCGGGGGGTAAAACCGCACCGCGAGCGGCCGAAAACCGCGGTGAAAACGACGGTAAAGCAGCGCTAAATATAGCGCTGCTTTACCGTCACCGCGGCTCACCGCCCCAGTGTGAAAGGGGCCTTAGGACAAACCTAATAAAGCCTGTTTGGCTCACCAGGTGTATACCTGTGTGTCCACGCTTTCTGGTAAGCGGCCAATGCTTATGGTGGTGGATTCCTCTTGTCACTTCATTGTTGGGAGACTTATTCACATATGTATTTTTACTTTTAAATAACCAGTCATCACCAGTGGCGGCCCGTCCATAGGCTCTGTTACATGGAGTGAATTTTGGCCAGTTTCTGATGAATCTGCTGAAATTCGAGTAGTGGGTGGGCCTCGACATTAACATCATTTGCTCTATAAAAAATAAAAGGAGTCGTGCCAAAATTTGTCAACCGGGCAGTGGCTTCATCCAATCAGTTGCAGCCACTGTTTGGGTATTCCAACAGCTGCGGGAGCTGGCTGTCAGATGAAAATGGTCAGCAGCAGTGTTAATTTTGTCAGCAAATTTCGATTTAGTTTTAGTCTTAGTATTTTGACAAAAAAATATAGCATTTTAGTCCCATTTTAGCATTCTGCAATTGTTTTAGTTGTAGTCATATTTAGTCGACGAAACCGCCAGTATATTTTAGTCGACTAAAACTAATTTTAGTCATCTAAAATCTAATGGGTGTAATTAAAATTATAATGCATTTCTCTACAATTTTCAAACTCATTATAAACTGCTGGAGTGAAAAATCTAAATATGTTATTATATATGGTATTGAGGTATGAACATGCACTTCAGACCAGTGTTAATTTTGATGTCAAATTTCAATTTAGTTTTAGTCTAAAGCCCCATACACACGCTCGGATTATCCGAGGACCAGGTCCGTCGGACCATGTCCGTCGTACTTTGTCTGATATTGGTTTTGCGCACACACGGTCGGACAAAGTTGTCGGAAAATCCGATCATTCTGAACGTGGTGACGTTTGTTGCCTACGACGGGACTACGTAGAGGCTAGTAGCCAATAGCTTTGGTCTTGTAATGTGATCTGAGCATGCGTAGCACTTTGTCCATCGGAATTCGCTACACACGATCGGATTTGGTGTGATCGGACTTTGTTGTCAAAAAATCTATCCAGCAGGAGATAGGACTTTGTCCGTCGGACAATCCGATGGAAACTGTCCGATGGTGCCTACACACGGTCGGAATTTCCGACAACATTGTCCGATAGGACAGAATCCATCGGAAAATCCGACCGTGTGTATGGGGCTTTAGTCTTGACTAAAATGGCATTTTAGTTTTAGTCCTATTTTAGTCGACTAAAATAGTATTAATTTAGTAAACTAAAGTGTATGGACAGCTTTAATAAAATTGTTTAGCATTCAGCATTTCTGGCAGTTTGATACATACCGTGAGCCATCTTGATTAAGCAATGAAGTCCATTGAGGAATACAGAAAGCACATAAATACAGCAGCGGTACATTATTTCATACTCCGGATGAGGAAATCTGTCCAAACAGATTTCTTGCAAGTAGAAGGGATATGATGAGTAAGAAAAAAATGCAGCTAGGGTTTCAGATAGGAATACTGTTACCAACAAGAATAAGCTTGTGTCTGGTTTCCAAGATAACTCACACAGCACATAGACATAGCTGAGGCGTTTTCACTCATCACACACAGGGCACACCATCCACCTGAATGGGCTGCCCTACACAGTAATTGCCCCAAAGAAGCTTCAGAACTATTTGGTGGAGCTTGGTGCTTTTTTTCCCCGGCTATTTTTGGTGCAGCACATTTTTGAAATGCAAGGAAATGCAGATGTGAATGGAACTTCATTGTTCTTGTGTTATCGCACCAATTTCACTTTCAGGCCCCAGTCACATCTAGCCTAGTGAGAACCCACATTTTGTGTCTTGTTTTTCCTGTGACACGCATAGGGCAGCCTGTTGATTTCAATTGGCTGTGCTATATGTGGTTAATGGGACATTTCGGCGTTGTGTGTTTTTTTACTGTGCGATTTGCAGCATTTGCCACGCCTTTTTTTCACATGGCAAAATGTGTGTTTGCGTCTGTTTGGTGCGCTGTTAATTAATGGCACTGAAAGCGCAACTAATAATTTTAGGTGTATAAACATGGCCATACACTATGCAATCTGATAGTTTATTGTGTATTTAGGCTGCTTTCACACTTAGGCGCTTTACAGGCGCTATAGCGCTAAAAATAGCACCTGTAAAGCGCCTCTCCTCTGACTCCAGTGTGAAAGCCCGCTTTACCGCCGACGCCCGCCTGCCCCCGTGTGACAGTGCCCTTAGTGAGAAGGGTGATCACTGAGTGCATTTCATTAAAAAAACATGCACCTAGGAATGGTGATGATGCAGAGTGCGTGCTAATGAGGTCAGCTGGTCAACTCCATCCTGTGTCATGACCTAAAATATGATCAGGAAGAAGACATTACTAATGGAAACATCTGGAAACGTGGATTTAGACGAGAAAAGTAAGTGACTGTAGATTTAATGGAAAGCTGTGATATGTTTACAAAAAAAAAAGTACATATATGCTATCTATATTGGTACATATGGGAGCTGGAATTTAGGGGGGGAAAAAAAAAAAAAAAAAGTGTACAAAGGTGAACGTATCCTTTAAAAAACTCTAACCTATATGAATATGAACAAAGCACATCCTTCTATAGTGTGTACTTGTATTAATTAAGAGCACCAAGTGTAATTTCTGTCTGCTGCTTTGTTCCTCCGCTATCAGCATGAATCTCTTTTGACAAGTTTTGCTGACACCAAGAGAAAAATGGTGATGGGGAGAGACCTCCAGCTGATTGACAGCCTCAGCTCTGTACCTGTGTCCTGTGTGGAGGGGGGTGTGTCCCTTCTCTCCAATTAGCTCATAGAGCTCTCCTCACTAAGCTCCATAGAGTGTCATTTCAGATTTCCACCCTCTTTTTTTCTGAGCTTTCAGACAACTTTAAAATTCTGCTCACTTCAATACTGGGCACTTTCACCCCCTTCCTGCCCAGTCCAATTTTCAGCTTTCAGCGCTGTGGCATTTTGAATGACAATTGCACGGTCATGCAACACTGTACCCAAACAACATTTTAATCTTTTTTTTTCACCACAAATAGAGCTTCCTTTTGGTGGTATTTGATCACCATTGGGGTTTTTTTTTATTTTCCCTACAAATAAAAAAAATAACAAAGTTTGAAAAAAAAAATAAATAAACGTTTTAGTTTCTGTAACAAAACTTTGTAAATAAGTTT
The DNA here is from genome assembly GCA_028564925.1 of Lithobates sylvaticus. Classification (NCBI taxonomy): domain Eukaryota; kingdom Metazoa; phylum Chordata; class Amphibia; order Anura; family Ranidae; genus Lithobates; species Lithobates sylvaticus. Next base: position 168,811,642 of record CM053030.1, on the reverse strand, counting down.
TCCCCTTCACTGATGGGCACTGATAGGCGGTACTGATAAGCAGCACTGATGGGCAATCATAGGTGGCACTAATGGGCAATCATAGGTGGCACTAATGGGTGACACTGGTGGGCAATTATAGGTAGCATTGATCAGTAAACACTGGCAGGAATCACTGATGGGCACAGAGTGCCATCTTCATTGGCACCCCTGGTGGGCTCACCTGGTGGTCTTTAGTGGGCATCCTCGATGGATCTGCACTGATAATCAATGCGCTGATCATCAGCGCAGACCCCCCCCCTGTCAGGAGAGCAGCCTTTCCTCTATTTGCACCCATCAGTTTGAGTGGAGGAAACAGCTCTTCCTGTTTACACTGATCAGCTGTGATTGGATACAGCTGATCACATGGTAAAGAGCCTACGTCATAGGCTCTTGTTAAAAAGCCTACATCATAGGCTCTTTACCTAGATCCGAGATGCGGTGTGCCAGACTGACACCACTGATCGCCACACTGCACGCCCCCGTGCTAGGAAGCCTAAGATCGATTTCTTTTTATATCCAAGGCTTTCCAACAGAGGAGCGATATGGGGACCCAGATCTCTCCATAAAGAGGACCTGTCATGCCCGATTCCTATTACAAGGGATGTTTACATTGCATTTACATAGCATTTGAAAAATTGCTGCGCAAATACCGTGTGACATAAAAATAGCAACGATTACCATTTTATTCCCTAGGGTCTCTGCTAAAAAAACATATAAAATGTTTGTAGGCTCCGAGTAATTTTCTAGCAAAAAAAAAAAATGCTGATTTTTACATGTAGGAGAGGAGTGCCAGAATAGGCCTGGGCTGGAAGTGGTTAAACTGCATTTTCTCATCTATCTGCTCTCAGCCCTTAGGGTTTTATCAATATATGTGCATTCCATTCTTCTATTTTCTTAACCAAAACACAGATCATGTGACAGGAAAATCCCCAATACTGAAACATGTTACAAGATATGTCACCCATGCAAATTGCCGCCACTGTACAAAACAAATGCATACAATAATTAAGTACCTTCATGACGTTCCTATAAGAATGACGGAATTCTGGAATTTCTTTCTCACTAGCATCTTCATCTTCCTCATCCAGAGCATCATATCCTTCATCGGTGCTGCCATCAGTCTCATCAATATTTGTCATGTTGTCTATTAAGCGCTCCAGGGGAGGACTTAGCTCCCTCTCCTCATTGTCCTTTAAGCCATAATCTAGTGCTTTGTAGATTATAATTCCTAGCGATACAATGACCTGGAAGAGACAAAAATGCAGACATGACAAAGTGATCCTTCCATAAATCAATACATCCATCTGAGAAAACATGTTTACATACTCAGTGCATTTTTATAGACTATATCCATTGGAAAATGTACAATCACATATTCATTTCACATTGTATTTTAACTTATCAGCCTACTCATTATTTGAACGATATTGAACTTTGTGAAGATACCCAGAATATTTACTTCCTTGGATCCTGTGACACCTATTCACTATGCCCGCTTTAGGCTAAGATTACCCACTTAGCACCAGCCCACATTGTACTGCAGACAAGCGGCCACTGTTGGCAAAGCCTACTTCCGGGTTTAGGGCAAGCACATGCACGTCGTCTGGTTTCTGCTGTCAGCAAGTCCCGGCCGATGATTCACAGCCGGCATGTGCTGATTGGCTGTGTAAATTCACAGCTGAGAGCTCTGTGTTGATATTCAACACAGAGCTCTATACACAGGGAACAATCTGTTTCTCATCCCTGCAAAGCAGCACACTTTACACACATTACACATAATTAACGCCTTGATCACCCTAGATGTTAACCCATTCCAAGCCAGTGTCATCAGTACAACGACAGTGCACATTATTAGTACTGGTCATTGTATTATGGTCACTGGAGACGTCAGTGGCAGTTCAATCCCCCCCAGCATTAGTGTCAGATTTCCCACCACACTGTCGCAGTCCCATTATAAGTCACTGATCGCCAACATTAGTAGTATAAAAAAAAAAAAAAATCCAATATATACCATAGTTTCAGAATGGAAAAAAAAATCAATGATTTAAAATGTATATATGTATATATATATATATATGTATGTATATGTATGTATGTATGTATGTATGTATGTATGTATGTATGTATGTATGTATGTATGTATGTATATATATATATATATATATATATATATATGTATATATGTATATATATATATATATATATATATATATATATATATATAATGCTTTTGGAGTAAAAATCTATCTAAATATAGTTTTCTATTTAAAATACATTAATAATTTTGTTTATTCAGCATTAAATGGAGCTTAGTTATGTAGGCTGTATATTCTAAAATATTTACATTTTTGGTAAACTCGTTTAATGAATCCGAGCTCTACAAGCTGAGGTAACATGCACTGCATTGATGCATTCACACAAATTTCACAGTAACCATGAGATAAGACAACATTCAGGAATATTCCTTTTACCCCATTGTTTTGCAAATCTATATACACTACAAACTGTATGATTGAATCTGTTCCGATATCGCCGTTTTACTAACCTGACAGCTTATTATTCTAACTAGGAAACCTTCATTTTGTTTGCAAATATTAAAAATTCTAATTATCATCAAGAATAAGTCCTTACATTTAAAGAGCACCTGTCATTTCAGATCCATCATGCCAGCGCCTGTTAGCGGGCATTCATTCACCTGCTGCCACGTCCCTCACTTTGTTGTGTCACTGCCGCATCACCAGCCGTCCCATTAAAGTGAATGGAACTGTCGGTGAGTCAACAGCGGGTCAGAGGAAGAGCCGCTGCGGGACGGAGTTGACAGTTGCTCTTTAACAATTATGATTTAAATCGAGGCTTTTTACTAGTAATTTAAATCATGATTTAAATTGTGATATAAATCGACTGGATTTAAATCAAATCCAACCTGCATAGATTGTAGACGCTTTAGCGATGTAGCAGAATAAATTTCAGAATAAAACTTTCATTTTTTTTCCCCATTTATATCGTACAAAATAAAAAACCCAGTGCTGATCAAATACCCCCAAAAGAAAGCTTTATTTGTGTGAAAAAAAATTTAATAAATTTTGCTTGGGCACAAAGTTGCATTGCTGCACAATGACTAGTTAAACTAGCGCAGTGCTAAAATAGCAAAACCATGCGTGGTCATGAAGGGGTCATAATCTATTATAACTAAAGTGATTACAGCGTTCTCAGTGCCCCCACCTCAACAGCAAGCCAGAATGGGTGGTATACTTGCTTGCCACCGTTGTGAGGTTTTGTTTTGCTGCTCAGCAAGAATTAAACTCTGTGGCATTTAGCAGGCAGAACCACATGCTGAATGTGAATTATTGAACTGAATAGAGCTGCGCAGCAACTGCAAGCAATGCAAGCACATGCAGTGAGGTGATGGGAGCTTTTAGGGGTTACAACAGGTGACATATTGTCAGAAACCATGAAATCAGAAGGAGACAGAATTACACCTATTCAATAATAAAAGTAATAAGAACAAACGTAGTCAAAAACATAGCCAAAGTTCAGTAACCGGAACGGATCGTCAGCCAAGCCAGAAGTCATGGTCATGGATCAATGTAGTGAAACAGCAAGCAGGATCTGGAGCCAGAAGGGATGTTGGCAAAGCAAGTCTTTAAACAGGAACGCAGGAGATCGTCTATAATGTTGACCAAGTCGAAGGCAGAGATCCACTGCGCTGAATGGCTTAAGTAGGCAGGACTGACGAGCAGGATATCCTCAACAGCTGAGTAACTGTGGAGGGATAGGAGCTGGCAATTAGCCAACAGCTGAGTGGCCAGCTCAGAGGAGGAAGGCCTGACACATCACCTCCAACTGTCAAACGCCCTCTGAAATGCAATCCACTGTGGATTACTCTTCAGAGGGCAATGCATGTATAAAAAGAGTCTGTAAAGCATTTAAAGTGACACTTAACTATAACTAGAATGTGCCTTCTCTCTTTCCTTTATCTCTCAAATGCAAGTTTATTACTGCCTATTTTTCCAGACTGTTCTAGGGTGGAATATATGTGCAAGTGAACATAGCCACCCTTTCCTGCTCACCTCCAAGATGGACTACACATCTACCTGCAGACACATTGAGCTCACTCTACGCTAGATGTGAAGTGCATTGGTGGAGTATAGGGAGCAAGCATATTACAGGAAAGAAGCCTGAAAGCAATGGTAAGACTTGACTTAAAAAACACAACAGAGGCATGGTATATTTCATATTTTAAAAGGCTGATGTAAAAAAAAAAAAAATAATAAATTGGAGGAGCTTAGTGTCACTTTAAATTGAACGTTTTCAACCAGATGAAGTGATTACCCAATTTCTATTGTGCACCTGCAGAGACCACTTGGTGATGATCATCTGAGTTGATAGCAATTGACAGGTTAAAAAACCTTGCCAGATTGCTGCGCTACTCAATAAGCTTGAGCAGTCAGTACAACTCCTCCTCCCCTCTACATAAATTAAAATAAATCGTTTAAATAATTAGCAGCAGCATGCCATGCCATGCCAATCTGCATTTTCTAAAGGCAGCAATAGGACTTTGTATTAAGAGACACGGGGTTGATTTACTAAAACTGGCGAGTGTAAAATCTGGTGCAGATGAGCATGGTAGCCAATCAGCTTCTTACTTCAGCTTGTTTAGTTAGGCCCCTTTCACACTTGTGCGACTTCAATGTCGCACGATTTTGCCGCGATTTCAAGGAATGCCTGTGTAAGTGGCATCAAAATTGGCCCAAAGTAGTGCAGGGACTACTTTGAAGTCGTACTAATACGAATGGCTGTCATTGGAAATCATAGAGAACAACTTGTCGTGCTACTTTGCAGTCCCAAATCGCGGACAAGTCGTATAAGTGTGAAAGGGGCCTTAGGCTTTGACAAAAAAAAAAAAAATCTAGAAGCTGATTGGTTTCTATGCAGAGCTGCACCAGATTTTGCACTCTCCAGTTTTAGTAAATCAACCCCTAAATGTCTACTATTAGCGATTTTATCTAGAAAAGACTCTTATGTGCATTGCTGTGATGTAGTAGTAAACCTCAGGCATGAAATATGAACAAAGCATATTCCATTGAAGTGTGTCCTTGCCACTAAGTGTCATGTCTGTCTGCTGCTTCCTTCCTCTGCTATCAGCACTTCCGACAAGTTTTCCTGACAACAAGAGAAAAAAAAAGTGACAGGGAAGGGAACTCCAGCACACGGCTTGTGATTCAAAGCCTCAGCTGTGTTCCTGTGTGAAAGGGGAAGGGGGGGTGTCCATTCCGTCCAACCAGCTGTCAGAGCTCTCCTCCCTGAGAACTGCAGAGTAAAACTTCAGCACTCTGACCCCATTTTCTGACATCTCAGACAAGCTTTATAAATTACGCACTTTGAATGAATGTAGATAAAACAGGTAAAACGTATGTAGGATGATTTGTTTTATCTCTGTGTATCACCTGAGGCCAGTCACTTCACTGAAATATGGAAGGGTTTACACTTTAAAAGCTTTGACAAACCTGGAAGTTGATTGGTTTTTATGCAGAGCCGCACCAAATTTTGCACTCTCCAAGCTTATGAAAGCTCATGAGGTGGATTTACTAAAGTTTATATTGAGTTTTTAAATGGGGAAATACCTACAGAGACATGGCGACAAAATCATATCGTATTTAGGGAAATGGTACAGAGAAGATAAGTATAGAAAGATTAGCCAACGTTTGCAGAATTGTACCCATTTGTGTACATGGTACTTAAAAGCGGTCAATACAAGCGTTATAGTAAATTGAAAATATAACAGTCTAAATTACATAAAAATAGGACAATTACATAGCGATATTACAATAGAGACGTGCAAGCCTTCAGCCATCGCTGATATCAAGCCATTTACTGTACTACCTAAATCAAAGTAGGGTAATTGCTCATCATACTAAAGTAGTAAATGATGGCTGTCACCTCATTGCAGGATCTGATGTCCCAAGAGACAAAATCTTATCCAGTATAATTAGATCTATATAATTAATAAAAGCCTCGTCTTAAATATGCAGTTCAGCGTTAAGCACCATTTCACCAAAAGGAGTCTGCAAGAAAGGAATCCGTGCAACTAAAATTAATAAAAAGAGCATAGAGAACATTAGCTATACGAAAAGATTAATTGAACAGCATGTTTTCTCCATTGAGAAATGTGATTGGGATGGGATATGATCATTATATATATATATATATATACACACACACAGTGTATAAAAAGATTTTCACTTTTCAAGTCACTACAAAAACAAGAAAAGCCACACTTGGTGGCTGTAGGAAACAAAAGATTTAAGCTCCACATACAGATGGGTTTTTTACTGCATGATCTGTGCAAATGGTAAAACCATTATCCACGGAAACTGTTGTCCTAGCTGATTCATAAGGCCGCTTTAAAATGGGCGTGGATGCGTTTCTAAATCAAAAAACAAATGAGCCCTGGGAATGCAACCCACATACTGCTTCCTAATGAAGGTGGCTTGAGAAAGGCACCTTGGCATCAAGTCTGCCCTACAAAAGGGTGCAAGAATTGAGACGGAGGTATGTCACCCAACATCCTCCCATTGGCAGCTGTTTTGCCTTTACAACCACAAATAAAAAGCATAAAAAAGGCCAACAAACTTATTTAGGGTTGCTCCAGATGTTTCTAGAAAATGGAAGGAAGAGGGGACTACGTAGAGGCTAGTACCAATAGCTTTTGTCTTGTAATGTGATCTGAGCATGCGTGGCACTTTGTCCGTTGGAATTCGCTACAAGTTATCGGAAAATTTGAGATCGGAAAAAGTCCGATGGAGCCTAAAAACGGTCGGAATTTCCGACAACATTGTCCGATAGGACATTTTCTGTCGGAAAATACGACCGTGTGTACGGGGCATAATGCAAGTTACAAAGTTATCAAAAATAAAAAATATATATTTACCACTTGCCGACCGGCGCACGACGATATACGTCGACAGAATGGCACGTAGCAACTAGTGACGCCGATCTCTGCTCCCTGTGATTGGAGCAGAGATCAGCATTCACTAGCTGACAGCCACGCCCCCCCCCCACAGTAAGAAACACACCCCTAGGCATACTTAACCCTTACACTGCCCCCTTGTGGTTAACCCCTTCACTGCCAGTGTCATTTATACAGGAATTAATGCATTTAAATAGCATTAATTGCTGTAAAAATGACAATGGTCCCAAAAATGTGTCAAAAATGTCCGATGTGTCCGCCATAATGTCGCAGTCACAAAAAAAAAAAAAAAAAAAAAAAAAAAAAAATCGCAGATCTCCGCCATTACTAATAAAAAAAAAATATTAATAAAAATGCTATAAAACTATCCTCTATCTTGAAAACGCTAGAACTTCTGCGCAAACCGATCAATAATCGCTTATTGCGATTTTTTTTACCAAAAATATGTAGAAGAATACGTATCGGCCTAAACTGTGGAAAAAAAAAGTTTTTTTATATATTTTTTGGGGATCGTTATTATAGCAAAAAGTAAAAAATAATGCATTTTTTTCAAAATTGTCGCTCTATTTTTGTTTATAGCGCAAAAAATAAAAACCGCACATGTGATCAAATACCACAGAAAGCTCTATTTGTGGGAAAAAATGGTTTGACTGTTTGGTTGAGAGCACAGCCAATGTCAGTTAGCATTCACGGCATGCCTTTTTTTTTTAGACTGTTAAATCGGTGGGTTTACTCCCGCTTTAAAAACTACTACAAAAATGAGCATACTAGAAGTAGACTCCTGTGTGGTGCGCCCAGGGTCTGGAGACTGTATATTCCAGGTCTTCTAAGACACAGAAGATTGACTGCTTCTAGCATACTTGCATCTCATGTTTGAGTACATTTTTTTTTTTTTTTTTTTTACAAACGATATTTATTATTTGAAAGGTCAAGGTATAAAACATTTACAATGAGGGTACAGGTATAGATACAAATATCTTTGGCAGTAGATGTTGTACATAGAGAAGAAAAGGGTTATGGTTAGTCAGGTAACAAAAAACGATTGCACAGTATTATAGCCTAGTTAATCAGGAGTATTGTAGTGGAGGGAAGAAGTAAATACCGATAGATGTATATATCATCTTCTCATATATCCCTCCTCCTAGATCAAAGAGGTGGTGTCCCATAGAATCCATTTTTTTTTTTTGATAAAAGGGCATTGAAATCATATAAGGTGTGGTGGATTCTTTCAGAGAGTTTGATGCTCGACATGCGGTTGAGAATTTGTGGCCAAGGTACCATAGTGGAGCACCAATTAAATGCTATGGCCCAATGGATAGAGCTGAGGAATGTATGGATTAGGGTTTGTGTTAATCCTTGGAGTATCTTTTATTAATATATATTTTTTTATCTTTAATAAATGTGGGATAATAGACTAGGCTGGTGCACCCTCTTTTATTTCCACTTTCTAGATATGCCAAGGTCACCCCCAGTCCTAGAGGGCAGCAAAGCCTGAAGCAATACCCCTGATGTAGAGGATCATCACTGTTTCTGTTGTGTTCCTTCAGATGTTACCAGACGTTCCATGAGCAGTGATGGATTTATTCCCTGCTTACGGTGAACACCAATGTAAGGGGACCCTATATTGACCACCAGAAAAAGGGGGCACCAACTACTTGGGGGCAAGGGGACACTACAATTTCCAACCATCTGTGCTTTTTCTTTTCATTATTTCCAATTTAATTTAATAATTACTACTAAATATAGTTTTGCGGTGTAGGGCAGGGGTGTTTTAAAAGAAAAAAAAAAAAATCATCTACCTGGGTGTCAAATACTTTAGTTATGCTAAATGTTTTAATTTATTTAATATTTTCTACAAATTACTGATCACACTAATATCATATTAGAGGTAGATATTGTAACCTGGGGGACAGGTAGCAGGTACAAAGCTCACTGGGATGGGCTGTTTAGTAAGGCACAGATACCAAATCCACTTGAGGTAGTGAAAACAGTGCTGGGTTTATTTGATTCAAATACAAGTCCATACACAGGTGCTGCACAGTCTTCCAGAAAACACATCAAAACAGAAATAACCAAACTAAAAGTCCTAGCCGTGTCTCGGCTCTAACTATAACATACACCGTCTCTAACTATCAAGCTGAGCAAGCCTACCGCTGGTCAGCTTCTGTAAAGAGTTTTTAAAGGGTTTTACCAACCTTTTGGCTCCTCACAAACCATCCATGTTTGTGTGTCCCAGGCAGAGAGCAAAGGCTGTTTGCTCAGGTGAGCTTAAATTAGCCTGGGGAATAGGACTAAGATCCGAACTGGATCATGTCTCAGAGACCTCTGAATGTATATGAGAGGAGCCTGGGAGATGTATAAACCCCGAATAGGACTTCTCCTGGCTCTCTCTGGGACGCTCTGCTACATATCCTCCCCCCTTGTTTCAACCCCAGGGTTGGAACACCTGTGGCCCAACAGGAGTGAACACGGGACAGGGCATCTACATTCCCCATCTCCACACCTGGCCTGTGTTTTACGGTGAAGGAGTAATCCTGTAGAGCCAAAAACCACCGGTTCACCCGTCTATTAGTCTCCTTCTTTTGGGCCATCCATTTCAGGGGAGCATGGTCAGTTATCAAGTCAAACTGGCGCCCTAACAAATAGTACCTGAGCGCGTCCAGGGCCCATTTTATGGCTAAACATTCTTTTTCAATGACTGCATACTTTTTCTCATGGTCATTGAGCTTTCTGCTTAGGTATACGACAGGGTGTTCTTCCCCATTGTATACCTGTGACAGTACCGCCCCGATACCAACATCAGACGCATCCGTCTGAACCAAAAACTCTCTGGAGAAATCGGGAGAGTACAGTACTGGCTGTGCACACAGAGCCTTCTTCAGGACCTGGAAAGACTCCTCTGCTACTGGGGACCATTTCACCATTACAGAGTCTTTCCCTTTCGTAAGGTCTGTCAGAGGGGCAGCTATAGTTGCAAAATTTGGGATAAATCTTCTATAATACCCCGCAATACCAAGAAAGGCCCTGACCTGCTTTTTGTTTGCAGGGCGTGGCCATTCCTGGATGGCTGCTATTTTACTCACTTGTGGTTTTATGACACCACGGCCAATAGTGTAGCCCAAATACTTGGCTTCCTCTAGACCAATGGCACATTTTTTTGGATTTGCCGTAAAACCTTCTTTGAAGAGGGAATCAAGAACCGCCTGGACACGAGGCAAGTGAGACTCCCAATCAGTACTATGTACCACTATGTCATCTAGATAGGCTGCTGCATATCGTCGGTGGGGTTTTAGGGTCCTGTCCATGGCCCTCTGAAATGTTGCGGGGGCATTTTGCAGCCCAAAAGGCATTTTTTTATATTGAAAGGAACCGTCTGGGGTCACGAACGCAGTCTTCTCTTTGGCGCTACCAGTTAGGGGTATTTGCCAATACCCTTTTGTCAAGTCTAAAGTGGTAAGATAGCGAGCCTTGCCAAGTCGGTCTATAAGTTCGTCTACTCTGGGCATTGGGTATGTGTCAAACTTTGTCACCGCATTAAGCTTCCTGAAGTCGTTACAGAACCTCCACGTGCCATCCGGTTTTGGGACTAGCACGATGGGGCTAGACCAGTCACTATTGGATTCCTCAATGACATCTAGCTCCAACATTTTTTTAACTTCCTTGCTGATGTCCTTTCTCCTCGCTTCAGGAATTCGGTAAGGTTTGAGCTTGACACGTACCCCAGGTTCAGTAACAATATCATGCTGAACTGCTGAAGTCGTCCCAGGTAACTCTGAAAACTTCTCTCTATTCCTTATCAGGAATTCTCTAGTGTCCTGTTTTTGGGAATATGAGAGGGTGTCTGGAATCGTGACCTCAGGGATGAGAGGGGACTCAGTACCCGTAGGCGTTACTGGGAGAGGCCTCGCAGTTAACGCCATTCTATCTTTCCAGGGTTTTAACAGGTTTATATGGTAAACCTGTTCGGGCTTCCTTTTTCCTGGTTGATAAACCTTGTAGTTGACCTCCCCAACTCTCTCAATTACTTCAAAGGGACCCTGCCACTTAGCCAGGAACTTGCTCTCAACAGTGGGAACTAACACCAGGACCCTGTCACCAGGTGAGAAAACACGGAGTTGGGCCCCCCTGTTGTATATTCTCTGTTGGGCTGCCTGGGCCTGCAGTAAGTGTTCTTTTACCACTGGCATGACTGCTGCAATCCTCTCCTGCATTTGGGCAATATGCTCAATGACACTTTTATGGGGTGTCTGTTCTCCCTCCCAAGTTTCTTTGGCTATGTCTAAGAGTCCCCGAGGGTGTCTCCCATAAAGCAACTCAAATGGGGAGTACCCCGTAGAGGACTGGGGAACCTCCCTGATGGCAAACATCAAGTATGGTATCAGGAAGTCCCAGTTTTTCCCATCCTTGTCCACAACCTTTTTTAACATGCTCTTTAACGTCTTATTGAAGCGTTCCACTAAGCCATCCGTTTGAGGATGATACACTGAGGTTCGCAGCTGCGTCACTTTAAATAACTTACAGAGCTCCCTAGTTATTCGCGACATAAACGGGGTGCCCTGGTCTGTAAGGATTTCTTTCGGGATGCCAACCCGACTGAACACCATAAACAGTTCTTTGGCAATGTTTTTAGCAGACGCGGCACGTAAGGGAACTGCTTCAGGGTAACGGGTAGCATAATCCATGATTACGAGGATATGCTGATGACCCCGGGCAGACTTGGGAAGTGGGCCCACAAGGTCCATGGCAATCCTCTCAAAGGGCACTTCAATGATAGGCAAGGGCACTAAAGGACTTCGGAAGTGGGATAGTGGGGCTGACATCTGACACACAGGACAGGATTGACAATAATTCTTAACATCTTTCTGTATCCCGGGCCAGTAAAACCTGCGCAACACCCTTTCAGTAGTTTTTTCAACCCCTAAATGGCCTCCTAGCAAGTGCCCATGGGCAAGTTCTAACACCAGCCGTCTGTATGGCTTTGGGACCACCAACTGTTCAACCACTTCATCATTCATTTTACATACACGATACAGTAAATCCTCATTGCTGCTGAAATAAGGAAAACAGGGCCTGTCCCCGGGTTCGACAGGTACACCATTAATCACTATTACATTTTCCCAGGCCCTGGAAAGGGTATGGTCTTTTCTCTGCTCAGTACCAAAATTTTCCTTATGCACATTAAGGTCATCAAACTCTAACATAGGCTCGGGGTCAGCAGACGGCTGTCCGGCTCTACTGGTAGTGGGGACTTCCTCAGGGTCCTCCAGCTCTCCTGCCATAACCGATAGAGGAAAAGCCGGGGAGCCCTGAGAAGAGTCCCCTGAACCCACATTGTCAGTAGTGGCCAGGAATTCTGGCTCTGCGACTGAGTCAGGTACTGCGACCGAGTTGGGATGATCCCACAGTTCCCAAAACTTAGGGAAGTCCCTACCAATGATGGCCTCATGCACCAAGTGGGGAACAAGTCCAACCGGATGGGTCACTGTACCTAAACCAGTTTTAAACTGAACAGTTGTTACAGGATACTCCCGGGTATTTCCATGTATACAGATCACAGCAACATTTTTAGCATGATAATTTACAGGTTCAATCATTTCAGCTGTAACCAAAGTCACCAGACTTCCAGAGTCCAGCAAGGCTGTAATAGGCTTATCATTCACAGTCATTTGGCACATTGGTTTTCTCATATTTGGGGTTGCAGTGCATGAAACCGCAGCAAACATAGACTGCCTTCTAATAGATAAATCACACTGCATTGGTTCATCTGTCAATGGACAATTTGCTGCAACATGTCCCATTTCTTGGCAACGAAAACACCTGACGTTTCCCCAGTTTGGTTTGCTGACAGGCACTGGCTTCCCTTGTTTGGGATGCCAAACTTCAGTCCTGGCACCAAAAATCCTCCCCCCTATTTCCTTGCCATGCTTACCACCCACTTCCCCTGGAACAGTCTTACCGGTTGTCTGGGGAGACCGTGGCTTTGGGTGGAAAGTCCGTGCGGCTGTAGGGGTGGTGACCAGGTTCTTTGCAGCAAAATATCTTTCAACAAGTTCCACCAGGTGGTTCGCCGAATTGGGGTCTCCTTGACTCACCCACTCCTGCAGGGGAATTGGTAGTGACCTCAGGAACTGGTCCATGACCACACGCTCCACTATTTGTGGCCCAGACAGGGACTCCGGCTGTAGCCATTTCCTCACCAGGTGAATTAGGTCGAACATCTGCGATCTTGGGGGCTTCTTGTCTTGGAAGGACCAGCTGTGGACCCGCTGTGCTCGAACTGCCAAAGTGACACCAAGTCGTGCCAGTATTTCCTGTTTGACCTTTTCATAGTCTGCTGCTTCTGCTGACTCCAAATCATAGTAGGCCTTCTGCGATTCCCCAGTAAGCAACGGGGCGACCAGTCCTGCCCACTGGGTTTTAGGCCAACCTTCCCTCTCAGCGGTCCGTTCAAACGTTAGCAGAAAGGCCTCTGGATCATCCTCTGTAGTCATCTTGGACAAAAAGCGAGCCACATGGATGGCTGAGGGCTTGTCTCCAACATTATCAACGTTAGCAGGTGACCACTGTGCTATTGTCTCCACAACCTCAGACAAGGTTTTCCTATCTGCTTTTGCATCAGTGGCTAGCTGTGCAAACAGCCTCTGCGTTTGTTCCTGTGCGATAGCATTAGCTTGCTGTTGTGCCGCGTGGAGTGCAGCATTAGCTTTCTGCTGTACAGCGTTTGCTTGCTGTAGTGCAGCATTTGTTTTCTGCTGTTCAGCGGTTGCTTGCTGTTGTGCAGCTTGAAGTGCAGCGTTTGTTTTCTGCAGTGCAGCGTTTGTTTGCTGTTGCGCAGCGTTGGATATCATCAATTGTTTTAGGATTTCCTCCATGTTTAGTCACTCTAGGTACTGGCCTTTTAAGTAGTAACTTACTACAGCTGCCCGCTGAAATCCACCATATGTAACCTGGGGGACAGGTAGCAGGTACAAAGCTCACTGGGATGGGCTGTTTAGTAAGGCACAGATACCAAATCCACTTGAGGTAGTGAAAACAGTGCTGGGTTTATTTGATTCAAATACAAGTCCATACACAGGTGCTGCACAGTCTTCCAGAAAACACATCAAAACAGAAATAACCAAACTAAAAGTCCTAGCCGTGTCTCGGCTCTAACTATAACATACACCGTCTCTAACTATCAAGCTGAGCAAGCCTACCGCTTGTCAGCTTCTGTAAAGAGTTTTTAAAGGGTTTTACCAACCTTTTGGCTCCTCACAAACCATCCATGTTTGTGTGTCCCAGGCAGAGAGCAAAGGCTGTTTGCTCAGGTGAGCTTAAATTAGCCTGGGGAATAGGACTAAGATCCGAACTGGATCATGTCTCAGAGACCTCTGAATGTATATGAGAGGAGCCTGGGAGATGTATAAACCCCGAATAGGACTTCTCCTGGCTCTCTCTGGGACGCTCTGCTACAATATGTTCAATTTAAACAGAGGTTCCCAGAAACATGAAAATATGAAGTTACTCTGGGGTGAGGTTGAGAAAGACTGGACTAGAGAAAGGTGCAAGACATTTTCTAGCTATTAGGCAGGATGGTTGTCAAATATCACAGTTTTCAAAGCAGGGCAAAGACAAAGCATGCTTTTTAAAATATGTTAAGTTTAGATTTTGCCTTTCCTAGTCCCCTGCCTTGATCAAAAAGTGAATACATTTGGTGAATAAAAGCTCTCCATTTTAATGACCCATCTTATTTTAGACCCAGTCATGTCATGTGCTTTTCTACACAATGTAAGTGAAAAGCCATGGCTGGTGGGAGAGGCCAGCAGAGTGCTGTACATAGCTTCCTGAAAACACAGCACTCTGCCTTAATGCCCTCAGCATGGATGCAGGATGGCTCTTGGGATAAGTTATGCAAATAACAAAATACCTTCATGGTTTAGAGAATTGGACAATCCTAGCCAAACTGCATTTTCCTGCATATCAACAAACCATCCTGAACAGACATCCATAGGTAACCCTTGTGAAGGGTGGGCCCCCCCTTTTTTCAAAGTGACAGATACCGTTTGCATGCAGACTGTCCTAGGTAATGTCCACATGTGATGATGAACTTCCATTGATAAAAACTCAAAACCAACAATTAAAATAACAGACCAGGGGCAGTAAAAGCCTGGGTAGAAAATAACTATAGCAGGGGGTCCCCAAATGGTACCCATCCATGGCCTGTTAGCGGGGGTCGCACAGCAGGAAGTGCGCGGTGAACGCGGTCCAAACAGGACTATCAAGAACCAAGGTTGCAGCTCACCTCCTTCTGTTTGGCCGTGCCATTTAGCCCGTGTGTCCTCTCCCAGGTCTCCTGCCCCACCGATAATGTCTGTCTATCAGCAAGGCAGGAGGAGCTGGAGATCTGGACAGAGAGCTGGAGTCTTTACATAAGAAGCGGGTGATCACCTTGAGAAAATAAGGTTATGCTTCTGAATCCTGCACATGATCAGGGGTAAGAATAGAGAAATAACATAATAATAATATTTATTTAATAATAACATTTCTGGAAACCCACGCGTTTTCCAAATAATTCAGATTAAGTGGCAGAAAAATCAAATGCTTTTGTCAGGCAGTCAGGACCTGGGTCCGAACCTGCAACCTCTGCTGCATCTCATCTTACTGTCTGATCCAGACAATCCTGCCTTGCTTCTGCTAAACCTTGAACTCCTTGTTCCACCCAATTACTTCCTATTTAAGCAATGCCTTTGCACTTCTTGTTTGCCAGATTATTGTGCTCTCTCCAGCCTATACATCACTCTTGCCATCTCTGCTACAACTTTTTACTGTCTTTTGGCTTGTTCTACCACGCTTCTGCTTAATCCCAATCTGTGCCCACTTGTTACCAACCTTTGACTTGTTAACTGACTACGCTTCTGCTTGATCCCCACCAGCTACATCAGCTGCTGGACCCTGGCTTGCTCATATCCTGGTAGGGCTGAGGTTCACAACCTGGTACTAACATGCAGCAAAACCCATCTCCACCAGCTCTGGTGAACACGGTTAGTGCTTAGACTCCACACCTCAGGTGAGCCCGTGTCATCCACCAGTGTAACCTGCTATTGAACTTATCCAGCCGGGCAGAAGAAGCCTCTCTACTGTTTTAGCTACTTCGCCTCTGAGGCTGATCCTTGACTATGACAGGCTGGCTGCATATGCCCGAGAGGGAGCTAGAGTATGGAAACAGTGTCATAATAGGACATGCCTCGGGGCAAGGGAACCGTTATGCTGAGTGGTGGTTTGAGTTTCCTGTGGGCTATCTGCAGGCATCAATGACACTGGGCCCACTAAGGGTCTAGGCTTTCCCAGTCACTGTGGGCTTCTTCAGGGTCTGGGAAACAGAAATGGACCACAGCCCTGAATTGCACCCTGTGGCTAACTACACATATTACACTATGTGCCAAATAGAGAGCTTAATGCAAGATCCAATGGCCAAAACAAAAACTACAGGTCGGCCCCACAAAGTGGAGTCTGGGCACTGTCCCCAATGACCAGAAATTGCAAGACAGCTCAGAACAGCAAGCAGTCACATCTTGACAAACATCAGGAAAAAAACCTGAGAGAAAAAATACTTCTCTAGAGTGCTTCACCTAAAATACACAAAAATATTGGACTCTTATGGAGTTGGTAGGGTTATATGGTGTGCACTGTGGGTGGCCCTAGCATTTTTTTTGCCAGTGTACCTGCATATAAGCCATGGTCTATGAATACAAGTCCTGTGTCGAGTACTGTACGATTAAGATACAGCTTTTACTTTTCCTAACTGAGCCAAGTCCTTTTTCACTTCTCACAGGCTCCCTCTTCCAGATCCTGCAGCTCACGGCCAAAAGGTTCACATAGCACCCTAGCGATGTGCGATCTTTCACTTTTATGAATGAACAATCAGCGATGTTCGGCTGGTACTGTCTATGACCCTGATCATTTAGTAAAAAAAAATTAAATATCACAGCGCTGAAGTGTTATATGATCCAATGGCCGAAGCTATGAAAATGTAAAAACAGCCGCCAATAGACACAAAGCGTTGCAGACTGATTTATTTTTGTGAATAACAGTGCTGGTCTCCTGAGTATCCTGCCAGAGATGGGAGCCATCTCTGAGGTAGTTAACGGTCCAACCATGCTGCTTAGCAACCGAGGGACAGATTTGAACAGGACCAAGTGCTATATGTGCTTGGTCCCATGAGGTAGTAAATGTAATGTAATGTAATACTGCAGGACATTTTTTAATGGAAGGTGGTCGTGAATATATGAATATAAACTTTTCTATTAGATACTTTAGAAGTGTTCTTTCTGCAGACTTGATTTTTTTGCTTAAATTCTCTACCTTTCAGTTAGACGATGATAATAGATGAATGAATCAGCTATAGTGAAATGTTTTAAAAAATGTACGAATGTTCCTAGTCTAAAAATGTGATGGCTCAAAGTCAGATGATCGGAGTCTTGAAAAGACGTCTTTTGTTTGCAACACTTGTTACTGTAAAAACTTGCATAACTTTTCATTTACACAATCGAATCGTTCAGAGCTGCCCTCAGGAATAACATGGAGACATTCACACAGTGAATCCCGTGGTTAAAGCGTGTGTATGTACTGGTCATATGTATGACGGATTGGAGCACTGCCGTTTTATCTGGGTAGTTATTTTTATTTTATTTTTTTTTTAGAATAAATAAAAATGCTAATTAATTTAAAGCATGTAAAGATCAGGAAGTCACTTAGAATAAGTCTGTGACTTGCCTTAGGGTGCATGAGTAAAGATTGTATGTATGTGGAGAATGACTACACTCCTCTTAACAAAATTCTTAAATGATGTATATTCTGACCAAAATAGAATTAAAGTTGGAGAACAACATACCTTTACAAGCAGAAAAAGAGTCATATCAAGTATTTTTCAGAAATGTTATAATCTAGTGCAAAAATAATCAGCACACTCACCACCCACAATAATATATCTTTGGGGTGTACGGACATTTACTACGCCACTGACTTAAGTCTCCTCTGGCAGCGCCAAGCTCACTGGTGACTTGCATTAAAAACAGAACGGGAACAACAGTGCTCTGTGTAGAACACTCTTATTTTAAAACTCATAAAATGAACACTTACATTAAAAAAAGTACCACAGTGCTATGAATCAGGCATATCATATAAACATGGGCACATTAAAACATCTTCCTTCATTCCACGGAGCTCCGATTCTCCCAGATATCAACACCATAAGCACGACTCATGCTCCTATACACATTACGCTCAAGAAACGAAGCTTCATCAGTAGGGCATGCCATAAAACTATCATACAATAACAGTGGCATTTGGATTCAATAACATATATAGATAACATGCAAGCTAAATAGATGTGATCCAAAAAAAAAAAAAAAAAACTTTGGTTTTAAATAGAATTGTTAAATACATGGTGCACCTAGGACATCCATCTCACTGGTGGTAAGTCTTCTATGTCATGACTGGAAAGAGTGTTACCAGATTGTAGCCTTTAAAATTTGCCTCCTTGGTAACAGCATATGGGCCAGCTTGGAACAAGGAAAAGCCTTAAAGTATTCCAGCGCCAATTGGCATCAGCGCAGCATGCCTGTAGTGCAGTACAGTATGTCAGCCAACCATGTAAGAAAGACTAGGCAAGGTAGCATGTTGCCATGCAGAAGACAAGCATGCATGGGCAGCAGTCAAAATTCTCTTTTATAGCGCTTACCTTCTAAAGTCTAATACTGCTTGCCTTGTTTTAAGCCAGCCATACACATACATAACTGAAATTTTCCCACTTGTAATGGGAATGCCAGGGCCAGGTTCGATCCCTGACCCAAAATCATTCTCTTATGAAGCAGTGTTTTGCTGAAGGGGGACTGAGCTGCTTAACTTAAGCCTAGTACACACCACCGGTTGGAGCCACTGTACTGACAATTCGATGTTAACACAGCAACCCCCCCTGCTGTTCTATTGTGTTCTGACAAGGAGGATGGGCCCCCCCCCGCCAAAACTCTCCCACTGATCGGAAGCTAGTCAGCTGCTGGCTTTCCAGCATCTTCATCCAACAGAAGTCGGACGAACGGCTGGCTTCTGTTGGAGTGGCTGCCAGTCACAGGGGCTGAATATCGGCCAGTTTTATTGAGTCGGGCGATGTGTAGTGTGCACAAACTAGCCCCTGAAAGAACAAAAATAATTAAATTTACCACCAGTGATACACAATAATTAAAGCGAAGGCACAGAGGCGATAATACATTAACTACAGGAAAAAACTGTGCAGTGGATGTAGTAGATGTAGACTGCACAGTGGTTTGTCTGGCTATATTCAGTTGTAATATGACTCATGAAACACTATCACTAGTCGCCTGAAGGCTTTAAATCGATTTCAACATATGCTTAAACTTAAATGAACAGATGGGATTAGCTCAAAAAAATGTTGCAAGTCACGTTGGAAGCTGAAACCTCCCTCCATATGCCTTAACCAAATCACCCCAATTGCATGTAAACAAAACAAAAAAACAGGAATACGGATACAAAGGCATGCTAAAAAGGTACCAGTATAGCATCACTGCTAGAATTACGAAGCAAAACTCACAAAATTCAATTAAAACTGCCAATACAACTATTAAAGCTTACGTCTGGTAAATTTTTGTATTGCATATTTATATTGGTCCAACTTGGCGCAATGTATTTATGCACTACTCAAAATGAACCACTGGGGAAGTCGACTACTCTGGATGAACCACTGGAGAAGTTGTCAAGTCTACTAGAGCGATAGCCGCAATCTTCCATGTCCTACTAAGGCTCTATGGGAGCGGCTGCTCCATTGCACACCAACCACAGGGGTTGCTCACTTATAAGAGTGGCCATTTATAGAACGTTCTGCATTCCGATAAATACAAGGTATTTTCTGATTAAACTACGTGGGGATTATGATGTCACAGCCCCCTCCTCTCTGCCTCATTCAATCAGAGAATGGCTTGTATTTACTGTATTTACTACAGCACTGCTGTAGTGCACCAAGCAATCCTAGTATTTTTTGTTAGAGATCAGGTTAGCTAAAAACTCTGTCTTCAGACAAGAGCGATTTAAAAAAAAATATACAATACAGGCCCCATGCTATCCCTTGCATATGGAGATCATGTAAAAAAAAAAAAATGTACACATGCAGTATATTGCAAGTGTATCTCTGTTGTAAATTGCAACACTGACACCAAGGTAAGTGGCAATCGGAATTGCCAACTCAAAACAAATCAGATGTTTTTTATTTTATTTTTTTATGGAATTCGTCTGCATTCCTACAGTTGCCGATCGTTTCCCATAAAGTGAATACCTGTAGAAAAGTGTTTTTTTTTTTATTCTCATTACCAGAACTGTGGCGAATGGCAGAGGGCCTGGGTAGAGATCAGCATAGTGGACGGGGCTCAAGAGCTCCAATAACAGGGCACCACACAGAAAAAAAAAAAACACCAAAAAAAAAACAAGCAGATTCATGGGCGACAACTATGTCACAAATAATACTGCTTTTCATTGGCCAAAAGCAAATGCCTGAAGCTCGAAAAACAAAACATTAATAGGTTCACATGAAAAAAAAAAATGCAAAAACACATTTAAATTGCCTGGAAATGTGTGAATGGGGTACATCCTACAGCTAGCTATGAGGCACTTATTCCACCCATAGTCTCTGAGTACCGATACTACTCAAAGAGGTTACTGAATCCTGGAAACTAAGAAGCTACAGACTAATGAATGCTGAATGTTCACAATCTGGAAGAGCAGAAGTCATTTAATTACAGAAAACCAAACTGACAAACGCACACTACTGATTTGTATTCTGGACCTTTGCTAGGTACCGGTATAGCAGGTTCATATTTGTAGAGTCAGCTAGGTTACATTTACAGGGTGGATTGCCCTCCAGCATTAAACTGTCATCCCAAAACGACATGAAAAATAGTCAATTCAGGATAGACTGCATTGCTCTCAGGTTGCCTTCTAGCACTAGATAAAATACATTTTACATCAGAAAGTGCTCCATAAAGAAAACACATGTATTACCATACAAACTATATGCTTTTCTATAGAACGCTCAACAAGAATGTGTTTGAATAACAGCGAGTTTTCATTGTAAATGTAATCCCTTCTCAGACTAAAGAAATGTTTCCACTGATCCGCAACAAAGATCAAACACAGGGAAAACTATTAGAAAATACTTAGCACCAGCAGGGTTTTATTATCATAGACATTCTCCGATAATTATACATATAATAAAAAAAAAATTACCAGTACATACATTTTAGATTATACCATGGTGTCAAAGTAAAAGCGACACACGAGTCTCCTAAGAAACTGCTGTAACAATTTTTTACTTTTTAAATGTAGACTCCCTTCGTAGAGTTAACAACCGAACACACTTTTTTTTTTTTCCCGACAAAGAAAATCAATGATTAAAGCACAAGATGTATGTGTGAAATGCGTCTACGTGACCACAGTTTGGTGTCGCTGGTGTAATCTTTGTGAAGCAAAGTAAACGGCAAATCGGAAGTTCTGGATGTGCAGCCATTTCTTTCTTCTTTCCAAAGAAAATCAAATAGTGTTCAGAAAGTCCCTCTGGTCTTTAAACTGTTGCAGAAGTTCCCACAAACATGTTGCACTTGCAAAGTTGCTTCCTTCACCTTTTTGCCCTGTTCATCCAAAACCAGCTCAACAGGGTCCAAGCTTAAAAAATTGAGCTGGACATTGGATATTTGTTTTGGGTCATTATGTTCCTGTAGGATGAACACCTGAACAACTAGATGTAAAACAGGTGGTATAGCTTTACAATGTTGTGGTAGGCCTTTGTTGTTCGGGGTGCATCTCTGTGCAAGTCATTAAGTCTGGATCCAGTATAATTTAAAAAAAAACTAAAAAAAAAAATGCTTAAAAGAAAAGCCTTAGGCCATGAGGTTTCCTCAAACAAAAACCAAAGAAAATTCCCAGCTCAATTTATCAGCCAACCTGCAACAAACGGAATTCTCCTGTCTAACAGTATGCGCTAAAAAAAAATCGTTTAGTTTGCACACAGTTGCAAATACATGCGTGCGCTGCAGAGCCACTTCACAGCACCCCAGGATTATCTGGAGTCTTAAATTCTAAATTTTGAGAGCCTCCGTAGTAGAAGCACATGCATTATAATGGATAGGCAGAGGGCAGATAAGCCTGGAGAGAGCCCACCAGTCCTTAAAAAGGCACAGGGGGGTACTGAACACCCAGCAAATATCACAATGGCAGCAAAGCGTCCAGTGCAAGGCCCCTTTCACACTAGCAGACCGATCGGGTCCGCCTGCCAGTTTTTCAGATGGACCCAATCAGACTGTCCAGTCTCCTCTATGGAGTGTCGGGTGTAAATGGCACATGACATCTGTTCTTGTCTACTAAAAACAGACGTATGTAGATCCATTCCCAATCCGTCTGGCGGATCGGATGGCAGTCCGGTGTGAACAAAAAGGAGGTCAGCTTAACATCCACCCGCCCCATAGAGGAGAGCAGCATTTGACAGATTCCTCATTGAGTAGGTAGACTCCAACAGAGCCGGCCCCGCGTGGAAGGGGTCTAACACCAAAGTAACCATCCTTTCACCTACTCGGCAGTGTACTAAAACGTTGCGTTATGAAGCAAAGATTTTCAATCATTGGTCCATAAGGTAGTCTTCAGTAGCCCAATCTTGCTGGTTCCTGCAACAATCACGTCTCCTCTTCTAATTTTTTAATTTAGACAATGTCTTTCTAACAGTCACTTGCCCAGTCAAACCTGTAGCTTAAAGTCTTTTTCCCCACAACCAAAAGGGGGACTTGTCTACTGCCCATTATTATGCTATGCTTAAAGCCGTTAGGAGGTAATTTATCACTAAATTATACATTAAGTCTTTTCATTCAGGTTAACTTTAGGGGCTAAAGTGTTGGGGTCAATGGGTTAAATGCTGGGTAGTTATTCGGGTTAAGAGAAACTGAACCTTGGAAGTAGCGCCAAGAAAAAGGCAACCAGAGGGCAAAGGACTAGTGACCTGTACTGCCTGTGGTTTCTGTGCAGCCTCTCCTTTCCCTAATACATTCCAGGAAGTGCACTTTCCAGGACGCCAGCTAGCCGTTCTGATCTGTCTTGGCACAATATTCCCCCAGGCACATGCTCCTGAAAATGGCTATTTGGTAATAATGGCTGCTGTAATGATCACACACTAGGAACCATAGACAATCTAAGTGAAGAAATGTCACCAGCAAGGATTCCTCAAATAGGGTCCAAAGCTTTATTTTCATGATCACATGGTATACATAAGGCAACATTTCGGAGCCACGCAGGGCCCCTTTGTCAAGCAAGTGTGGTCACTTGCCTGGTGAAGGGGCCTTGCGTGGTTTCAAAACGTTACTTAATGTGTACCATAAAAAAAAAAAAATTTTTTTCACCTGATCCGTCTTGATGTCCCTAGGCAAAAGGAGGAAGAACACTGCAATTTTCAAACCCCAGGACCGCTGCATAGGGCTTTGTGGATGGTGAAACTATCACCCACTGAGGTTAGTGCAGCAGAGACCAGGGGGATGGTGAGAGTATAGGGCAGTGATGGTGAACCTTGGTACCCCAGATATTTTGCAACTACATTTCCCATGATGCTCAACTACACTGCAGAGTGCATGAGAATCATGGTAAAAGTAGTTCCAAAACATCTGGGGATGCCAAGGTTTGCCATCATTGGTATAGGGTGTTGAGTCACTTTTTTTCTGAAAAGTAAAACTTACACTTCACGATTAAAAACATTTTAAGGCCAGTTTTAAAGACATCTTAGTGGCCAGGGATATTGTTGCATTCTTTATCTTGATGTTGACCGTTCCGTCCATACCAATGACTAATAGGATTACATTCTGGGCACTAAAAAGAAACCTACTAACTTAAGTTTGACCTGCAAGAACAGAAATGATTAGACAGTACGCAATACTGTCTAATTTTTTTTAGAGAGATTTTTCCGTATAACAGGACAAAAAAAAAAAAAAAACTCTACCCCTGCAGTTAAAAAGCATAAATTTTACCTAAAACAGAAAAAAAAAAAAATCTGTTCTCTAAACTCTGATCAGTCCATCTCAAACAATGACATATCCCACTGTCAGCTTTGGCAGGTAATAGCTGAGAAAGAATCCATTACAAATGCAGTGTCCATTGAAAGGCAAATGTGGTTATTACTCCCACAGAGCTTAAATAAGTGAGATGTCCGAATTAGAGTAATTCAAAGTGATTGCTCTCATTTAAGTCAGTAGGATAGCTTTCTCAGATAAAAGAAAATCCCAGATAAGTGGCAGATTCTTTTTAGGCAGCCAAGAATTTCTAAACTCTATATCTTGGCAACCCAGCAGGGTTGGTGGTTTTCAGAAATATCAATAAAAACCTTAAAAAAAATTAAAATTCTAAGTTGTTAAGTTCCTCTTCATTCAAACTGATATTTTTTGCACTGAATGGTGGTCTGTGGAGGGTTACATCACTAACTTCTTACATCTGGGAAACCAATTGAATTTTGGCCAGCTGAAATTTGCTCAGTAGGTAGTCCTGTTGGCCACCCCTCCTGCCAGGCATTGTTTGACTGTATAAATCGAAGTAGTAGGGTGAAAAATTTTCAGCCGAAAAGTATCAGGGCCAGCTATCAAAAAATACAACAAGGACAGTGAGAGATTCGTCTATTTGCGCAACTGAAGAATAAATAGTAAAAAATTGTACGGCCAGCTTTAACCATTATACTTTTTTCTTTCAGGCCCGGTTCACACTCGCTCATCCATGTCCTTATGAACCATAATGTAAAAAAGACCGCGCTGACCTAAAAAATAGACCTAAAATATATGAAAAACACAGGCTGCAGTAATAGGGAGATAACCAAATAACAGAGAACAGAAAAAAACTGCGCCACAACATGCAATTAAAAAAGAACTAATGAAATTAAACTTTAAACACGATAGTAACTGAGTGGGATTTCACAGGCATATTAGTAGTCCATAGAAAAGGGCAAAAAAGGATGGTGAACAGAAGTCTATGTAATCTATGAAGAATCCACTACTTCACGATACCACCTTAGTGCACACAAATCCAACAAGTGAATCCCACCACCAGTAATCGAAGCTGCTTACGAGAGAGCAGCTATCAAAATGCTCAGCTCCTCATACACATGATAGAACGTCCAGCACCACACTTCCCCAGATGAATAAAGCACAAGCCTCAGAACTCAGCAGTCAGTTGATGCTCGGCAATCAATGGGTGACATAATGAGCATGGACCATGTGGATTAAAATGAGGAGACCATAGCGTGATACAGTAAAAGCAATGGGTTTTAATAAGAAATAAGCAGTACAAAGTACTCACATTTGAGCAGATAAGTAACGCTTTTTTTAAAAGATGAAAACGTCTTAAGATGAAATGCATCTGGGAGGACGTGCAGTGACGTCACCGCGCCTGAGACATGGAGGAAGGGCTCCATGCATGACGGCCGGCATTTTTTAAAAAAGCGTTACTTATCTGCTCAAATGTGAGTACTTTGTACTGCTTATTTCTTATTAAAACCCATTGCTTTTACTGTATCACGCTATGGTCTCCTCATTTTAATCCACATGGTCCATGCTCATTATGTTACCCATTGATCGCCTGGCAAAATGTGCTTGCAGTGCCATTATTCCTTAATGGCACCACAAATGCTGTGCAATTTTGTGCGGCAAAACGTGTGTCACCAAAGCGCCTACCTCAATGCAAAAATTTGGCACATGAGCTTCTTTGGTGCATTTGTTGAGCATAGCACCCATTCACTCAAGGTGGATCATGATCTACTGATGCCAGCCATTTTGTAGGTTAAGACAAAAGTTATGTTAAAATAGTTGCTTCCACAAGCTTTCAACAGAAAATTATATTATGAGAATATCAGAGAGCAGCTACAGCCAATTGTCTTAGTTTGCTCCAATGTGATATCAAATGTCTCTTGCACAGCAATAAAATAGATCTGGCTGGCTGTGTTGGAGCTTGTGAACAAGTTACAATTCTCTGAAATAATTTCCCATAAAACAAACTATATAAAAATCAGTTTAGACCGAAAGGCAATGTAATTTTTTTTAAGCTTTGAACAAAGTGGAGATTGATAACAACACCTGTCAGGTTCTTACTGCTGTTTGCGCCCTGGTTAAAAAGGAGATTCACACTTTTTTGTCCTGCTCATTATCACCAAGAGCAAAATAAAAACCCAAATTATGAGTGGTCACCAAAACAGAAATAGAGGGGAAATCTTCCTATATGGGCAGTAGTTTTGGTGATCCTGGCAAAAGCTTGGGATTGGAAGGATTTCCTCTTACTTCCTCTTTCGGCTATGCACCAGGAAGAAGTGAAGGAAAATATCCCCAATGGGACAAAGATGGCAAACTCCTGACAGAGGTTTTAAACCATTCCTTACTCTATTCCAATTGGAAAAAAAAAAAAAAGAAAGTTTTGTTTTTACTTTAATAAAAGAGTCCCTTCACGGGCCTTAATGAAGTTTTTTCCTAAAATACAACTGAAACATGGTTTTAAAATTCATTCTTATTCAACCTAGAAAAAATGCCTGCCAATGTCAGTAAACTGTAATTTGGTCCTTTTTCCCCCCATCAAGTAAAAGTTCATATTTCTGTGAAGTATCGGTGACTGCAGGGACACAAACAGGCTAGAGCTGGTGTGGACCAGCCACCTCACCTTGACAATCGGGGAAAGGAACATTCCACTGCAGACAAAGTATTAAACTGCCACTATCCCTTTCCAGGCAGTATTATACTTCCTATAGAGATACATAAAACTGGCTACACATTACAATGATTATTCCATTATATTCTGAGCAGGTGTATTTCTTTTGATGTCATTAACGAATATAGAAAATAAATGGGAAAAAAATTGTTCTCTAATTAATGTCAAAGAAATATAACTTGACATCCACCCATAATGATCACAAAATTATTGTATGACCACACTAGACTTTATAAATTTGATTGGTCAAAAACTATTTGGCTTCATCTAAACAACATTTTATCTGATCATATATTAGAAATGATGGTTGTCTCTGATAAACAAAACCACATACCTTGAAAGGAATTTAGGTATAAAACCTGCGCTATGCTAATAGCCCCATTATTCCACTTTACTATTTCAGCAGCTGGAAAAATTTATTAACAATTTCTTAGTGTTCAGCAGTGTTAATTTTGACTTCAAAGTTCAATTTAGTTTTAGTCAGAGGTCAATTCATCAACGTTTACCGCATGCGTTAAACACAGCCACGTGACTCATTTGCAATAAAAATAAAAAAGTAAATATTGCCAAAAAAACATGCGGTAAGCTCTTAAGTCCAATTTACAAACGCAACACACAGTAAAAAAAAAAAAAAAAAAAGGCGCTATTTATCACCAGGGTTTTGCTGGCGATTTGTCAGAAACCGCGTGGGGGAATGCGACAGAAGTCTCAGCTACATAGTTTATACCGCACATCCAACGGCCTCACATGTTAGGGAGGGACATAGTTCATTTGGGCCAAACTGGCCCAAACAAACTATGTAAAGTATATAAAAAAATAAAAAAAGTGAACACCAGTATAAGCAGTTTTTTTAAGCTACGTGTGCATGAAGCCTAAAAGAAGTACTGCAGGAAAAGTCCTGCACACAGTATTTTGAAACATGTGAATTTTTAAAATGCGTTTGAAAAATGTAATACCTAAACATGCCCTCAGGAACTGATTGTATGAAGCCCAACTATCTGAAGTGTCAAATCAGATTATGATAAATACAGCTAATAATTGCCAAATCCTTATGTTCTGGTGTGTCAATACTGTACATTGACAAGGACTCCACCTCTTTGATGGGTTCCAACTGTCCTTAGAAATACACTGTAATGTTCTGCAGTAAAGAGCAGACAAGCCCTGTATCTACTGAACTATAACCCATGCATGGTATCTACCAACCAAGGAGCTGAGATGCCCTACACATGCCAAATGAAGAATGATGCCAAGATTTGCCCAGGCCACTAGATAAAAAATGTTTGGTACCGCTAAAAAAAATATGGGTCTCCTAAACATGGCTTCCAAGGCTCCTCTAATCTAGCTGGGAAAACACACAAGAAACAGTTAATGAAGTATAACATGAGGCACACATAAGGACTTTGAATTACCAGGATCTGCCATCTAAGCACGCAACGATAAGGTTTCTCAACAGCACCCTTGAACAAAGGCATTTGCAGTACAGTTTATTAGAATGCCATAAAGTGTCAGGGAAAACAAGAAACAGTTTATTGCCTTTGTGGAAATACCAGAGCCCTGCAGCCACAGACTAACAGCTGATCTGTGTTCAGAACATTCCTTTCATAACGATAATACGAAAAAAAAACGCACCCATTCACTTGCTGATAGAAGAGGGGAAAAAAAAGTGCAACAAAAAGAAAAAAATATTGGCGTTTATGTGTTATTTGTTGAATAAAAATAAATTGATTTACAAATGCTGTGTGATTTTTGTGAAGAAAAATTAGATGCAAGACAGTGGTCAGCTGTCAGGCACTTTATTGGAGAAAGAACAGAGATAGCTAAAAAGGCAAATGTTGTATGCAGCAGATCCAATGCCTTCCACAAGCACCATAACCAAATATTGTATTCATGGTGGTGGATTTGAGTTTTTTTTTTGTTAAGTAATGCAAGATCATAGGCGTTTGCACACCTACTTACATCATCATATTCCCAGCATGAAAATAAACTTAGAGTATCTTCACCCTGTAAACAAAATTTTTACTTTAGTAAAAACACACACTAATCTGTCCCAGGACCCAGAAATGTCTTAAACTGACCCAGCTCTTTGCCAGTCTTTGGGTCCAAGGGCCGGCCTCTTAATTGCGGCTGTGACTCCTTCTGGCTTCACAGCTGGCTGCCCACTGTGCAAACCGCGCTGGGCTCCATGAATGGTCTTGAAGTCTCTGGGACCTGTGATTTGTCTCAAGAAGCAGCAGGGTGAGGTGGTGGGGAGCGGACTTCTGTCGAAGCAGAACCTGCCAAAATGAGGTACCTGCCCCCTCCCCCAATCAAAAAAGACATTCCAAATATGGGGGGGGGGGCAAAAAGAAAAGTGGAAAATCCCCTTTGAGATGAAGTTATGCTTGCATTCTCAATAGATACAGGAAGTCTGAATAAATCAAACCACTAAATTCACCTATAAAACTAAAATATTCTCTTTTTGGTAGACTGATTCTTTATTAACAGTGAAAAATAAATAGGTGGACTTCAGCAGTTTAAAAGGAAATGTGAATGGCACACTGTGGTTCCATCTCCTGATCCTTACATCTTTGCCAAGTCCTGTGGCGACGAAGCATTTGGTGAAGAGAACCAAATTCCTTGTTGGGGGATAAAGGCATCAGATACTCCAAAAAGTGGAATAGAGTAGAACTAGGAGACAAAGAAATGTCACAAGAGTATCTCCACCACCACACCAGTATACACACCAGAGACCAGTCTCAACAGTTTAGGTTCCCGTTAGCATAAATTCAAAGAGAGAACTGCGAGTCTGATAACAATCCTTCCCAATACGTTATTTGGTAAATATAAGCAATCTGGGACATCCAAACAAGCCTAAACAACACCTTTTACCTGTAGCCTTAGGCCCCTTTCACACGAGCGGACCAATCACATCTGCCTGGCAGTTTTTTAGGCGATAGGACCATCCATTGCCCTCTATAGAGCAGTGGATGTAAATGTACATGTGTCGGTTTACACCTGCCGACATCCGATCTGCTAAAAACAGATGGATGGGGAGGATCTGTTTCCCATCCGTCTGGCAGTTTGGATGACAGTCTGATGTAAACGGACAGGCTGTCTGTTGACATCTGACTGCCCATAGAGGAAAGTGGTCTGTTGCAGAGCGGAGACAGACCTGTCATTTGCCAGATCAGTGGACAGCTTTCCCGCTAAACTAGTAGATCCACTGGCGGTGTCCGCCCATGTGAAAGAGCCCTTTAGTCATAGAACTAGGAGACACAGGCTACCGGACAGTTGAGTATGTTTCTGCTTCTCATGCAAACTTTCAGATGATTTTTTTTTTTTTTTTTTTTTTAGAACCCAATGGTACAGTTTTACTTTACATTTCAAATACTATCAACCTGCTACGAATTTAAAAAAAGTCCCTTATTTGAGGACACAAGTGCAATCTTTTCCTACAGGCTATAAACAAACAACGTCTTCAAATTAGGCATTTCATAACTGTCAGGAAAACAAGAGTGGGAAAACAAAGCTGAAGATTTACATTTTGCTGTGCCAGTGAGATAATGACCTGTTGCAGGATGACAGAATGACGAAAAATGGATTTAGGTTTTTCAAGTCTGCCCTGAGGCAAGTTATGCGTTTCTAACCAAATTGATTGATACTCCATGTACTTGTTAATTTAATTTAGGAATTAGGATATCCTAATTTTATGACAAATTTCCTTAATTAAAGTTACAAAACAGATGCAACAGGATGAAAAAATATAACTCAATAAAAACAGATCACCAAAACATGGCTGGACAGCAAGTTAGAATCCTGAGCACAAAACAATTTAATATAAGGCCTTATGCACACTGCTACTGTTAAACTCACGTTTTTGTAAATTTGGGTGTTATTTTTTTTTTGTACTGCCCTTAAACTCTTCTCTATGTTATCCTAGGAGTCCATGCACATAGACGCCTTTACCAGTTCATGGCCTGTTGTCTGAACGCCCTAAAATCACGTTCAAAGGCAGTTCTGACCACAAAAATCGCTGAATGCGTCATTTGCAGCCTTGCCCAGCGTCATTTGCAGCCCTGCCCGCGTTTAAATTTCCCGCCGCCAAGACAGACCGCGCGTGCGCCGCCGAAAAAGACAGAAGCGGCGCCGAAAAAGACCCAGCCGACTGTTCGGTTCCGCTCGCGGTCCCGCCTCCCTGCTGTTTCCGGAGCGAGCACAGGGAGGTGGGACTACGAGCGGAGCCGAACAGTCGGCTCGGTCATTTCCGGCGGCGCTTCGGTTTTTTTCGGTGGCGATTCGGTCTTTTTCGGCGCCACTTGCTGTTTTGTCACTTTTTTTTGGGGGGGTATCGGCGTATAACACGCACCCACGTCTTTCCCCCGATTTTAAAGGGGAAAAAGTGCGTATTATACGCCGATAAATACAGTAACCCCTTTGCACTGAAGTAATGCAAATATGCAGCCTTCGGCTTGAAGGGGTTGTACCGGGGTGATGCATCACCCCAGTAGCGTTTTTTTTTCAGAGCAGACTGTCAGCTTTCTTGTGATAACCGATGCAGCCAAGCAGCTGCTTGGCTGTTATCCAAAGCAGTGGGAAGGGATGTCCCCCACCTCCTGTCGCCTTCTGCAGCTCGCCTTAGCTCTCTTACCCACTGGAGGCCCGAGCGACTAGCCAGCACTTCCGCCGTCTGACCGGAGACCTGAATAAAGCCGAATCGGCTTTGATTGGGTCTCAGATATAGTAACCCAGAAGCAATATCATGACATCACTTCCGGTTTACTGAAGACTTAGAGGCATAAGCATTTTAAAAAAAAAAATTAGGCCATTCAAAACTGTTTTTTTTTTTTGGACCCCCGAGCTCCCCATAAAGAGTACCTGTCACTGCCTATTACAATCACAAGGGATGTTTACATTCCTTGTGACAACAATAAAAGTGATCAGAATTTTATTTTATTTTTTATATTAAAGGGACAGTGTAAAAATTTAAAAAAAAATTCTCACAGGTGTGTGTATGACCCAGAAAATGACCTGTTATATTTTGAGGTTCCCACCACAGTTCTGTTTGAAAAGTATTTTTATAGTAATAATAAGAAAAGAAATTGGAAAAAATGTGACCGGAACAGAGTGTCCTGAAAAATAAACATAGGTGTTTGGAGAACAGGGGGAGGGGGACAGACAGTTTTTAAGAGTAGTTCGGGTTAAGTTGGAAATCTACTTTAACCCTAGGTTCACACCTATGTGTCTTTAAGTGCATTTTGCAGTTTGCAGAAACGCACTACAGTCCATTTAACATGGTTTTCTATGATACACGTTCACATCTTTGCATTCTTTTTATCCGATGCATCTTTGAAAAGGGTCAGGGACTTGTTTTCCCTCAGCAGATGGCATTTTGCACGTAATAGACTTCAATGGACCTACACCAAAACACAAGTGTTGCGTTTTTGATGTGTTTTACATGCGTTTTGCTTTTTTTCTCCTCCATAACAAACTGTGTATAATCTGGTTGTTAAGGATTGGGCCGGGAAGCCAGACTTAGTGTCCTTAACGACCAATGAGTCATTAGCTGGATTTTGAGGGGAACCCCATGCCAAAAAGAAAAAAAGACGTGCCCCCCCCCCAAAAAAATCAGACCATGCTCCCCTGCCCCAAAGCAACCCCCATGTTGAGGGCATGTGAACTGGTATGGTTCAGGAGGGGGGCTCGTTCGTTCCCTCCCTTTCCTGACCTGCATGCTCGGCTAAGGGTTTGGAATGAAAGCTACAATATAATAAATGTTAGTTTTTGGGTTTAAGGGTTTCCAATTTAATTACTGGGTACAGCATTATTACTACATAGAGACATCTGTAAAGCTGGCCATAGAGACATCTGTAAAGCTGGCCATAGAGACATCTGTAAAGCTGGCCATAGAGACATCTGTAAAGCTGGCCATAGACAGATCAAAATTCTCACTGAACCAGACAAATTCAGATCCATCTATGTGTAAGCTGGTTGTACTGAAGTCAATCTATCGATGGACTTCAGTACAACCATCCTGTCTGTTTTTTTCTCATTCCATCACTGCTGGCTGTTATAGCCACCAGCAGTGATTACTGTATTCTGATGGCTGGGAAAACTCTGGCTGGCAGAACACTATAGAATGGCGGGAGGGATTCCCCCGTTAACACTGACTGTTGCTGAAGGAAAGAAAATGACATGCTGTATGCCCTACTTAACTCCTGAACAGCCTTGGTTTCTCCCAGACTTCACTTTTTACCTGTGGCATTCCTAAATTTAGCATGTCGGGGCAGAATAAAAGAAAAAAAAAAAAGCCTCAAATCTCTAACATTTTCCCACATGGTGATCCATGACGTTTTATTATGGGGGTAGTTCAGTAGCAAAACACTTAGACGATTAAATGTAACAAAAGTTCCTAAGAATGTTACAATCCTTAGACAAAAAAATAAAAAATAAAAACTGACAATACATACAATACAAACAAGCAATCATGGCAATTTGTTACATTTCGGCATTGTATGGAAAACAAGCAGGCAAATTTTTCAATGCATAGGCAACAAACAAGCAATCATTACCCTACGTGGGAAACAAAAAGAACTTTTAACAGCCCAATGACCTAGTAATCTTTGATGATGGCTGGTATTTGGCTAAAACCTAGAGAATTCCAAGCTAGTTAAAACAGAAAAGGTTAGGCTTAAAATTAAATGTCTTATGTCATAGGAATTCTAGTTCCTAGAAGGTACCATCTGCAAAATTGGAATTATCTTTCAATGGAAAATATTATACATTTAAAAGCTAAAATGGCAAACTATTTTCCACCATTTCCTAGTTAAAGTGGAAGTAAAGGCAAAACCCAACTGTAAACCTACTCCCACCCACCTTCTAAGCCTAATCCATCTAGCCCTGTAAAGAAAAGAACGCTATACTTGCCTATTTTGAAGCCGCTCCAGTCCGGTCTCTAGCGGCACCCTCCTTTTGCAGGAGCTGTGAAATGCCTGGGAAGCGACATCACCCATAGAATGAATATGGGGCTTCCATTATCAACTGCCCCTCCTACACATTGAAGCTGCCGCCGACCGCACAGCTTGGGACCAGAGCGCCTGAAAAATAAGTATAGCAATCTTTTCTTTACAGGGCTAGATAGATTAGGCTTAGCCGGTGGGTGGGAGTAGGTTTACAGTTAGTTCGATTTTATTTAATTTTTTTTACACTTATTAAATGTATGCAAGTAGTACACAAAGAAACAAATTCCATGAATCCATCACATTTACAGACAAAACAATAACTTTATGGGCAAGGCCCAAAGGGAACGGAGAACAGTAAAGAGAACAAAAGCGCAAAACAAGCGCAAACCATCTGTGTCAAGATCCTTCTCAGGTCCTCTCGGTCTTGAGCGCAAACATATTAGTTAATAGAGTTAAGACTAAAAGCAAGCTAGGAAAGCTTCTGTTTAAACCTTCTCGGAATATACAAAAGGGAAAAGGGGGGAAGGGAAGGAGGGGGGGAAGGGAAGGAGGGGGTAAGATTATCTAGAACATGGGGGGGGAAGGTCCTTCAGGAAATGAGCGGAAGAGAGAAAGGAAGAGGGGGGGTGAAATTATCACCAGCTGCCCTTTCCTTCGCCTATTTTGGGGACAATCCATGTGAGTCACCGATAGCGTGGTACCGAGTTAGCCCTTAAGTTTTGTTTTTGCAAGGTTACTGTTTAACATCAGGTTGTGTCCTTTAGAAGTTCCAGGTATGACTGAAAAGTCTTAAAGGACGTCCATGCTCGATTTTACCTTTACTTCCACTTTAAGGCATTGCATACAGGAATAAATAATCACACTTCTTTATAAAGCAGTGAATGGGACATTTACCAAATATTCACTGCAGGTCTACCTTCCTTGTGCATGTGTTATAAATGATGGAGACTGGTACACCTGCAGAAAGGTCCAGTGAATATCCCATTCAATGCTTTATAAATACGTCCCCAGAATTAAAATAACTTCAAATGTAACACATTCACATGACGGTTTTTCAGAAAACATGCACTAATAAAACATAGATCCACTATTTAGACATCTAAACAGAGCAGATGCAGAATGTCAGCTCTGGGATCCAAAGATGAGCTCCATTTCAGTATCAGCTCTGCTCCAGCTCCCCTCCAGTTCTAAAGGTTATCTAACCTGGGGGGGGGGGGGGGGGGGGGTCCACCCAGCGGTCCAAGATGGCTATGAACGCAGCCAAACACCAAATAGTTAAACTTACTTTAAAAATGTGGTGTTTTTTTCATAAAAATGTGTTTACGGTTTGCGAAGAATGCGGCCAAAGAAAAATTTGACAGTGTCTCTTTACTGGACATTGAGAAGTTTTATCTTCCCAAAGAAAGAAAATATCCCATACCTCTACACAAAGCAGGCATAATTCATGTCAACTGTTTTTGGCAGCACCTACAGTGCCTTGAAAAAGTATTCATACCCCTTGACATTTTCCACATTTTATCATGTTAAAATCCAAATAAAATACATTTACATTTTTGGTTGTATGTGATAGACCAACACAAAGTGGCACATAATTGTAAAGTGGAAGGAAATGATAAATGGTTTTAAAAATTTTCTACAAATAAATGTGACAAGTGTGGTGTGCATTTGTATTCAGCCCCCCTGAATCAATACTTTGTAGAACCAACTTTCACTGTAATTACAGCTGCAAGTCGTTTTGGGTATGCCTCTAGCAGCTTTGCACATCTAGAGTGAAATTTTTGCCCATTCTTCTTTGCAAAATAGCTCAAGCTTTGTCAGATTTCAAGTCTTGTCACAGACTCTCAATTGGATTTAGGTCTGGACTGTGACTGGGCCATTCTAACACATGAATATGCTTTGATCTAAACCATTCCATTGTAGCTCTGTCTGTACGTTTAGGGTCGTTGTCCTGCTGGAAGGTGAACCTTCACCCCAGTCTTAAGTTTTTTTGCAGACTAACAGGTTTTATTCTAAGATTGCCCTGTATTTGGCTCCATCCATCTTCCCATTAACTCTGACCAGCTTCCCTGTCCCTGCTAAAGAAAACCATCCCCACAATATGATGCTGCCGCCACCATGTTTCACGGTGGGGATGGTGTGTTCAGGGTGATGTGCAGTGTTAGTTTTCTGCCACACAGAGTTTTGCTTTTAGGCCAAAGCATCTGACCAGAGCACCTTCTTCCACGTTTTTGCTGTGTCCCCCCCTCATGGCTTCTCGCAGACTGCAAACTGCACTCCTAATGGCTTTCTTCTTGCCAGTCTTCCATAAAGACCATATTTGTGAAGTGCAAGACTAATAGTTGTCCTGTGGACAGATTCTCCCACCTGAGATGTGGATCTCTGCAGCTCCCCCGGAGTTACCATGGGCCTCTTGGCTGCTTCCCTGATTCATAGTTTCATAGTTAGTAAGGTTGAATAAAGACACCAGTCCATCCAGTTCAACCTGAGTGAGTGTCTACAATTGTCCCTATCCCTGTACATTGCACATTCACATCAGTCCCTACCCTCAAGGAGCCCACAATCCAAGGTCCCCATTCATATATTAGGGCCAATTTTTGGACAGAAGCCAATTAACCTACCTGCATGTCTTTGGATTGTGGGAGGAAACCGGAGTACCCGGAGGAAACCCACGCAGGCACAGGGAGAACATGCAAATTAATGCCCTGCCTGTCCGTTTAGGTGGACTGCCCCGTCTTGGTAGGTTTGCAGTTGTGCCATACTCTTTCCATTTTCAGATGATGGACTGAACAGCACTCTGTGAGACGTTCAAAGCTTGGGATTTATTTTATTTTATTTTTTTTATAACCTAACCCTGCTTTAGACTTCTCCACAACTTTATCGCTGACCTGTCTGGTGTGTTCTGGCTGACCTCTGAGGGCTTCACAGAACGGCTGTATTTATATTGAGATTAAATTACACACAGGTGGACTCAATTTACTAATTAGGTGACTTCTGAAGGCAATTGGTTCCACTAGATTTTAGTTAGGGGTATCAGAGAAAAGGGGGCTGAATACAAATGCACGCCACACTTTTCAGATATTGATTTGTAAACAATTTGGAAAACTATTGAGAAAATTTCAAGGGGTATAAATACTTTTTTTAAAGGCACTGTATATTTGCAAGCAACAATTTTCAAAAGATGAAGCATACGAAGAGCAAAATTAGAACCAAAATATCAGATGAGCGCCTTGAGACTTCATTGAGACCTGCTACTACAACCATCGAACCAGATATTTCTGTTTTAATTTATCAAAAACAGTGTAAAATAATTATCAGTTATTTTTTTGCCCTTTTTCACTTTTATAAAACGTGATTGTTAAAGTGATTGTAAAGCCTCTCTTTTTAAAAAAAACAACATGTTAAACTTACCTGCTTTTTTGAAGTGGATTTGCACAGAGCAGCCTGGATCCTAGTCTTCTCGGGTCCCTGTTCGCTCTCCTGGCCCCTCCCTCCTGACGAGTGCCCCCACAGCAAGCAGCTTGCTATGGGGGCACCAGACATGAGCTGCAGCTCCGTGTATCCATTCAGACAGGGAGCTGCGTCCCGGCCCCATCCCCTTTCTCTCCTCATTAGCTGACTGACAGCAGCGGGAGCCAATGGCACGGGGCTGCTGGATAGAGCTGGGGCTCATAAGTATTAGAGGGGCTGAGGGGGCTGCTGCCTACAGAAGGTTAATTATCTTAATGCATAGAATGCATTAAGATAAAAAAAAACTTCTGACTTTACAACCACTTTACCTTATGATCTACCCAAATTTTCTGTTAATTAGCGGTCTTTATTGTTCATGTATTTCACGTGTAGACAATTCCTCTTCTTCCAATGTGGCCCAAGAAAGTCAAAAGGCTGGACACCCCTGATCCAACTAATGTGACCAGCTCCAAGCATTGTCAAACCTATTTTATACATTTTAGATAACCGTTTGGTACATAACAATTAAACTGCTAGAATTACAGCACTGCATGTGGTTGAGTTACACTACTCTCCTTCTATTGTCTTTTAATAACTTACCCAAGTATACTTTACACCCTACAACAATGGTGGGGTATTACCTTTATAAATCAGTAATTACCTGCATTAGGGTTGGCACTGGTACTGAATTTAACTTAGCAATTATTAACTGAAGCAAGCACAGTTAGCATCGCAAAATACTAATTGTCGCGTTACTATGGAAGCTGTAGAGTGACATTACTCCTGAGGAATGTGCACGCGGGCGTCTTTACCAAACGTGTGTTAACTGACAAATGGAACTTATGAGTGAAAGACTTGCTTTAGGTAAAATAAAAGATGAAGGATTTAAAAAAAATATGAACCAATGCCATAACAATCATGATCATCAAGAATGAACAAAATGGCAAGCATTACCTAAAAGATTGTTATAATTTAGTTTACGTATGAACCACAAAATGACTTCGAACAGACTTGTTTAAGGACTAGCGAGATGTTACAGTACAGTTTAGATTTACCCATTCCATTAGCAGTTATCAGGACTTGTTTGCCAAAATCTGCTTTGTGTGACTTTATAACAGGCCATTAATGGGCAGAGACTATATGCTGCGATCCTACAAAACAAGCTGTTGCACTGTTATACAGGGGTTCTTAACTACTTCTGAGAAGCACTCTGAGCTCAGCACACAAAGCTCAGCTTGTGAGATACTGTGTCAGATGAAGTCTATCATTCCGTTAAAAGATCTAGGTCTATCAAGGGCAAGTAACTGGCCAGGAATGCGGGAAACCTGAACTCTCTATGGGAAATCCAGACAGACGCTCTCATATCTCACTGATAGGAGGCGAGCTATTTATTCGCTACAAAAAGCCAGTTGGGTGCAAAATGCCAAAACAGTGACACTGCCAACAACAAAAAACATTTCATAACTAAGTGGTGGAGTAGCGGACAAAGTAATATTTCACCGAAAATTTCCAGTTAATGCTAGATTTTATATACACAACACTAGAACTGCCATACTATAATATGAAAGTTATTCAGCAAATTAAGGTCTAAAAAGGGGGGGGGGGGGCATTGTCATTTCTTCCATACAGATCTTTGATGACTGTAAAGCTGGCCAAACATGAAGACTTTTCATCATCTGAATTTGAGAAATCTATCAGTTCCCCAATTAACGCTCAACAGCTATTGTACCAGTGATTGTCAAAATACCTGCAGTGACTGCATCTGATTGTTAGCTTAACACTTGGCTTGGAAACTTCTATTTTCAGAATGAAGGATGTTGGGCGGGAGGGTGCCAACATGGCCACCCACGGCTTGAGTTTGTTCGGTTCATCGGGAACTGGCCAAAATGTATTCCATGTATAGCCATCCTAACCCCTTGACCCCGACGTAATGCAAATATGCGGCCTTCGACTTCAAGGGGTTGTACCGGGGTGCATCACCATCACCTTTCTTGTAACAACCACCGATGTGGCAGACGTGTCCCTCCCCCCCCCCCTTTGCCTTCCGTGGTTCGCCCGGGCTCTCCCCACTGGGCGGCCTGAGAGACCAGCCAGCACAGCCGTCGGCTGGCCCAACACTCGAACAAAGCCAGAATTGGATTCCATCAGGTCTTGGATCTACTAACCCTAAAGTGATGTCATGACATCACTTCCGCGACTTATAGGCGCCAGATTTAAAAAAAAGAAAAAAACACGACAGTATTAAAATCATTCAAAACGCCAAGTTAGGCTGTTTTAAAGTGCAAAAGGAGGGATTTGGGGTCTTCTAGACCAGTGGTTCTCAACCCTGTCCTCAAGCACCCCCAACAGGCAATGTTTGCAGGTTTTCCTTTATCTCGCATAGGTGTTTTAAAGCCGAGTCAATGGCTTGGTATTTTGGACAACTATTATATCCAAGAGAAATTCTCAAAACATGGCCTGTTGGGGGTACTTGAGGACAGCGTTGAAAATCACTGTTATAGACACAATGTTCACATTCCTTGCGATAGCAATAAAAGCAAAAAAAATAAATAAAATAATAATTAAAAAATAAAAAGTACAGTGTAAGAATAAAAATAAATAAAATAAGCGAAAGCATACGCAAGTCACGCCCACAAATGTAAAAACAGTGTTTAAACCACACATGAAGTATCGCCATGATAATTAGAGCAAAAGCAATATTTCTAGTACAAGACCTCCTCTAACCTGTAAAATTTTTAAAGCGTCGCCTAGGGAGATTTTCAGGCACCATAGTTTGTCGCCATTCCACGAACGTGTGCAATTTTAAAGCATGGCATGTTTAGTATCTATTTACTTGACGCAACATCATCTTTCACATTATAGTCTCTAGGGTCTCTGCTAAAAAATTATATATAATGTTTGGGGGTTCTAAGTAATTTTCTAGCAAAAAATACTGATTTTAACTTTTAAGCAACAAGCGTCAGAAAAAGGCTTAGGCATGAAGGGGCATTAAGGCAGTAAATTGTATCCACCAAATCAAACCGCTTTATGCATTAGATATATCATGACGATTAGTCGTGCGCTTGGGAGGTCTTAACCTTCAGAACCAGCAAAGCAGCCAAAATTATTCGGAGCAATGGTTTACCACTCTTCCCGATACATTTTTCACAAATGTAAATTAGTGCACCATTAAGATCATGATCCATGTAGTTGAGCTGCAGAAAGCAGCCCTTCCCAGCTTTTTTTACTTAAAATGGCATGGCATGCGATTTGACATGTCAAATCAGCGGCTATTGCCAGCAATGGCACCGTCCAATCAATGCGACGCATAGATTCCCAAACGTAGTTTCTGTACTACTTTTGGTGACTTCAGGGTGTGATTTCATTAGACATCTGTGCAGAAACGCGCAGAGGATGTCTCTGAAATCACCCCCGAAGAAGTCAGGACTGATGCGCGGGAATGAAATCGTGCGAGTCCAGGTGAACTTGCACAATTTCATTCTCGCTGTCAGTGTGAACCAGGGCTTAATCTGACTGGTTGCTATTGCCAACACATCAGTTTTTTTTCTTAATCTGCCCTGTGACTCAACAAGGAACCGGGTACAGTATTTCACATCACTCACAGAAATCAGAGAATGTGAAAAGGAGATTTGTTTGTGCATAATGTAAACACAATTAGCAGTTTTTCTGGCTAGGTCGGTAATACTTGGCATACGCTGTAAGGAGCATTCTAATACCAGCTGCATTTAAAAGTGAAAGATTTTCCTGGTGTGCCAAGTGCTTAAAACGTAAGAGGGTGTGGTCTTCTCACATTGGCAGGGCCTGCAGGCCTAGCAGAGCGCTCTCTATTCAATATTCATCCATCATACTGTACACGATACACAACAGCAGGTAAAGAAGCCAGAAGCCTCCATATTTGAAGGAGGTCATTAAAAAAGGTATAAAGCAATACTAGTACCACTGTAATCATAAAACAGGTTGTAGGTTCTATCAGTCATTCCTGGACAGAGAAAGATGAAATGTACCTGAAAAGAAGCTGTATGGCCCTCTTGACACCTAGTGCAAGAGGCCTAATCGCTTTCTAAAGTTGGGCAAAACAAGACCAAGCTATGGTCAGGACACAGAGATTTAGGAGCATTAAAGTGGTTCTAAAGGCTGAAAGATGTATACATTCATGCATCCTATGTATGAAGGTAAAAAAACCTTCTGTATGCAGCACCCACCACAGCTCCAATACTTACCAGAGCGGGAGGTGGGACCGGGATGCATTCTGTGAGTCTTATGAACACACAGAGTGGGGCTCGGGAGAAAACAAGCATGAGTGCCCCCAGAGCAAGCAGCTTGCCCCTGGGGGCAAGCTGAGAAAATGAGAGCCAGGAGCGCCAGCGGGGACCCAAAAAGAGGAGGATAAGGGCTGCTCTGTGCAAAACCATTGCACAGAGCAGGTAAGTATAACATGTTTGTTAATTAAAAAAATGTATAATAATAATACCTTTAATATCACTTTAAATAAAGCATTCATGTGCATGTCGGGCTAAAAGATTATTTTTCAGTTTTAGTTGGCGAAGGATTTGAACCCCTGTTCTGTTTTACTCCCATCAGGGGCTACATTGAAGAATTGTCCCCTCATTCCCTGTCGTGCTGACATACCAGACAGGAATTGAGTGAGTGAGGCATGCAGATGGGCATTGTTGACCCTCTTTTCCACTTACAGTAGCTGCGGCATTTCTCACCCTAGGCTTGTACTCCAGTCAATACATTTTCCCATTTTTTTGTGGTAAAATTTGGTGCCTCGGCTTATATTCGGGTCGGCCTATACTCGAGTATATACGGTAACAGAATTCCTCATCGTCACCAGAACTAGTGTCCCCATTGGAGGATTCCCCTTCTTTACCTATTCTGGGCACAGACAGCAATAAAAACCTGAGAGGAATTTCAATTAATCTCCACTCTATACAAAATAAAAAAAAGTTTTGCCTTTAGTTATACTTTAATGATCAAAATTGTTTGAGTATTACACTGAAATATCATCAGGAAAACATGGAAGCTAACAATAACAAATGTTGAACTGAACTCCACACAATATAAAAAGCCTTGTTTGCCAGTATTTGCTTTTCCCTGGCAATTGTTCAAGGTCGTGGTGATACTGTATTGTTATACAAGGTAAATGGTCTGATCTGAGTTCTTAGATGCGAGCCAGAAAATTACAACATAAATAATACTACACTGTGTGAACATACAATTGTTCCTGACCTTTTCCTTTCTTCTTTTAAAGCAGGCGTCTCAAACTGTCGGCCCTCCAGCTGTTGTGAAACTACAAGTCCCATGAGGCATTGCAAAGCTGACAGTTAAAAGCATGACTCCCACAGGCAGAGACATGATGGAACTTGTAGTTTTGCAACAGCTGGAGGGCCGCCAGTTTGAGACCCCTGTTTTAAAGGAACGTTCAACTCTAGGAAAGTTCTTCTACACAAATGATGTACGTGTGTATCTCTGCACTTACCATTGGGAACAACGAGGAACCGGTTTAGAACTATTGTTCTCATAGTGGATATGTCGGGAGAAATTGAATTTGATTGGAAGCAGTCACTGTTTGGCCAAATTTTTTTCAACCGACTTCAATTTTTCAGTCGGGGTTGAGCCGGGGTTGTGCAGGCAGGGGCCACCCACAGCTTAAAATTCCAAACGATTTAGAAGAAATGGAATGGCCAGCTTAAAGCGGAAGTAAACCAATCGATCTAACAGTTTGAAAAAACAGTTACATTCCTAGCATGCCGGAAATTCTAACTGACACATTGGTTGTGGTCTCAACCAAACTGTCAAACCATCCAATGGTTGGTGTCATAACTGATCACATGTGCAGCTTCATGTGAAAACAATAGGAGGGTTTACCTCCACTTTAAGTACATTTAGCGCCACTAGATCCACGCCAATAATAAAGAAAATGATTGCAGCATGAAAACACTGAGTGGAACAGGATCTGTAAAACAGATTTTACCCAATTTTTTTTTGCATTCCTTATTTTTCAAAAGGAAATAATTTTTACATATATTCCAAAACATCCAACACGAAATGGAACAGCAAAAATAATACCATCGGAACCCCCGTAAATGGGATTCAATAAGAATGGAACTATACAATCCCTTACAAAAGACCTGGTCTCTCATCATACAGGAGAACGTGAAGTGAGAAACTTATATTATATGCATTCAGCTAGAGAAATAGCAATATAGGTCACCAGCAACTATAGAAGGCAGAGCAGGTGACCCCACTTATATGTCATTGACTTGTCAACATCTCTGGATTTCGCCATTCAAGTGCTCCACGCCAAAAAGCTACACCAAGGTCAGAAAAACAATTTTTTTTTATAAATAATAAGTATGGGGAAGGGTAGGGGTGGGCTATGGGCAAATGTGTTCCCTATCCACTTCAACTCAGGACCGTCTGTATCCAACGATCAACATAAGCCATGGGAATGAGACATCATATTCCTACACGTGGCTAGTCTCCACATCACTGAAAGAGGCAACTGACCTGCCAA
Organism: Lithobates sylvaticus; assembly: GCA_028564925.1. NCBI lineage: Eukaryota > Metazoa > Chordata > Amphibia > Anura > Ranidae > Lithobates > Lithobates sylvaticus. The sequence goes on along the minus strand of CM053030.1, from coordinate 168,767,991 downwards.
AATGCGCTCGAACTTGTCGAAGCAAAAATACGCGATTCAGTAGAACCGGGTCCTAATAAATTTCTTTTTGGCACCCCTTTAGGGTGCTGGTCAGACTCCATGGCAAATATCCTCAATCTTACAGAACCGTTCTGAAAGAGAAACGTCTGTTTTGGATTTCCACAATGCTGAGAAACATGAATGAGCTGCTTTTTGTGCAATCTCTTAAGAAAAGATTGTAAACGTTCCCAACCTGCCTGCAAAACAAAAGGAACTCCGCTACAATCCGTACACAGATGTACTTTTTATTGTCTTTTCTCTTTTAAATTATCAAACCAAATTTTGTCACATGTAAATAAATGTTTACCGCCTTAAATGGGCTCATTCATCCACTTTACAAGAATACGGCTCTTAACACATTTTGTCGACAGAGGCAATATACATTCATCTTCATTGGGGAAATAAGGAGTGACATGATGGCACCAAATGACCTTTCCTTTGTTCTATATGAGCTGCACATACCATTTTTTACTTTCCTATACAATGGCTGTCCTATCTATTAAAAAAATAAAAATAAAAAAAAAAAGAGAAAAGGAAATGCTGTCCCCACGGGTAGAAGACCAGTAAAATCCATCAGGCTAGTTGTACCAAAGTTGATCGATCAATCAACTTGGTACATTCAGCCTGCCCATACATGGTTTGAATCTCAGTTGGTTCCTGCTGAACCGGCTGAGTTCTAATCATCTATGGCGAGCCTTAGAGATGACACAAACGCATAGTAATTGGTCTGTGCAGTTCTAGGTTGTGATCACAAAAGTCTGAGGCTGCATTCACACTTGGTTGCTCTGAAAACGCAGGCAGAATTGTACATTTCTGCACGGTTTTCAGAAATGTGGCAAAATACATGTGCTTGGGGTGCCATTATTTCTTAATGGCACCCCAAATGCTGTGTGATTCTGGCGCATTTGTCACATAAAAACTGTACCTGTCTCACTGCCAAAATTGGTACATGTACCTTCTTTGGCGTGTTTCTTTTCGCACGACAGACAGCCCATTAAAGTCAATCGGCTGTCTGACTAAAATGTGAGACTCAAAATGTGACGTCGGGTTGCTCAGATTTGAATGTGGCCTGAAGCTTTACACCATGCTGCAGCTTGTGGCTTGCTACAAGGGTACAACTTTTCAGTCTGATCATTGGAAGAGCCTAATTGACTACCTGTGGTAGACTGATATCATCTCAGCCTGAGCAAAGTCACTGGACTTTTCTATTCATCAATAAAAAGGATTTTTTTTTTTTTTTTAAATCATACTGGTGTTGTATATTATGACACATTGTGTACTTATTCATGCAGACTTGTAAAGTTACTAACAGGTCTGCTTTATATTTTTGTATAGTCCAGTAGACCATTAACTACAAGCTCAACCTAATCCAGCTATACATTTTCAGCGGAGGCATAATGAACGATTTGGGAAAAAATAAAAGATAAAAAAAACAGCTCTTATTAATTATTTCAAATGTATGAAGTACATGAATTCAAAGGCTAAGTTCACCTTTACAGAAAAATAAATGCACATATTTTTGCTTTTTCTTGTAGGAGCTTTTAAAGCCTTGCATCCACGATTAGTAGATTACAGGTGCAACATGGGCTCCTGCAGACATGTCCTCTGGCTTTTAGCCCAAACTTATGAACGCTCTTTTTTTTTGAAAGCCAGTGGACTAGGAGAGTGCTCATGTTTACCTAAAACCAAACAAAACAAAAAAATCAGCACAAGGGACATTACGTACCTTTAGTGACATGTGTCTCTTGTGCTGCTGTGTCTTCCTTTTGCCAAAATATTCCTTCTCCGATAAAACCCCCACTCCAGTAATCTTCAGATGTGGCAGGGAAATAGAACTAAGGGGCATTGACAGGCACTCCTCAACAGTGCCCAACTTTGCCTGTCCTATTTGTCCAACTGCTCTTTTCATAGAAGCTGCTACTACAGCTTTCATGAAACAGGGTCTATGATCACATTTCATTTATAGAAGGTGCAATAACGACTTCTATGACTGGAGGAGCGTGGTGGAAAGAGTGGGCACAGTCAGGCTGTTGCAGAATACTAGTTCTATTGCCTTTTGCATACCAGAAGATTATGGCGAAGATTTCAATGAAAGGAGAACATAGCAGCACAAGGGACACATCTTATTGAAGCTAAATAATGTCCCTTGGGCAGATTTTTTTATTTTGTTTAAAGCAAACTTAGGCTTTACCCAAAAGTGGAACTTCGGCTTTATGTACGCCTCGCCCCCTGACATGCCACAATTGGCATGTCATTTTTTTTTTGGGGGGGGGGGGGGGGGGTACCCGGTTTTGAGAGGACTTCTTGTCTCACTTCCTCCTTGGGTCTTCTGGCCGCCTAGGTGACCCCTCCCTCCCTGCAATCTTCTGGGACAAGTCACAGGTCCCAGAAGATTGCCTGCTGTAACAGCCGGGGCGCCAACACTTACAATGTCGGTGCCGCAGAGGAGGGGGAGAGGAGAGAAGCATTGGGTGGCCACATCGCTGGACCATGGGACAGGCGAATGTCTGTTTATTAAAAGTCAGCAGCTAAACTTTTTGTTGCTGCTGACTTTTAATGAACTTAACAACCAGTGGAACTCCTCTTTAAGGGAATTTTTCCAGTTAAAGTCCTGTATATTTACAACATGTTCTGGCCTTTAAAGCTCACTGAGCACTCAATTCTTTAAACACAATTGAATTTTGCTAGTGCTTTTTATTGCTGCTCATCTTTTTTTATGCATTGTGCTTCTAGAGCAACTATGTGTCATTAAAGATGTTTTTCATGCCAATGTTTACAGAAACCGCTGTCAAATCTACACTATTTAGCCTATAAAACACATCACTGGTGCATAATCATCGGGAAAAATTTCTGCTTCAGTGTTCCAGAGAGTCAGTTATGCTGTTGGTGCCACCATCTTGGCAAGGCTCTCTCCTGTTCTTCCCACCTACTCCAAACTACCAGACTGACTTCAGACTGCACTGGCCATGGGTAACTCTATTCTGTTACAGAGGATGTCCACCAGATTTTTTATTTTTTTTTAAAGTCAGCAGCTACAAATACTACAGCTGCTGACTTTTAATAAATGGACACTTACCTGTTCCAGCGGTGTCGGCAGAATGTGACGAGCGAGCGCTCGTCTCTCGCTGCCCCGCCGCCATCCTCGGTCAGGGAATCAGGAAGTGAAGACGCAACGTCTTCACTGCCCGGTTCCCTACTGCGCATGCGTGAGTCGCGCTGCGGTTCTCTATTGGTCCCCGCTGTGTCCTGGGAACTGTGTTTCCCAAGACACAAAGGGGCATCCTCGGATAGGGGTGGGCACCCTCGGATATGGGCGGGGATGCTAGTCCCGGAAGTGGGTGCAGATACCTGTATTATACAGGTATCTGCACCCCCCTCCCCCCTGAAAGGTGCCAATTGTGGCACCGGAGGGGGGGGGAGAATCCGATGAGCGGAAGTTCCACTTTAGGGTGGAACTCTGCTTTAAGACTGGAAGTTCAGAGAAGCAGCACAGAGAGCAAGAGCCAGCGGAATTGAAAGTTGTAGAACGGTCACAATTATAAATTCTCTTCTGTAGTTCTAATGTTAAAACATGCAAGAGCATCAAGACCATATATTGTTTTCTTATCAGCTTATTGCAACACCTTGAATTGTTTGGAGGTTGGCTACTTTGTTCTGTTGGCCTGCGACATTATACTCCCATTATGTCTCTTAAGCTGGCCATAGACTGTCCCTGCTGAAGCGGCCAAGATTCAAACCCAAAGCTGATCCATACAACCACCATGTCCGTTTTTTCATGCGATTATAGCCCCTAGCAATAATCACTGTGTGCTCTCCCCAGCAAGAAGAACACAAATAGCCTGCGTGAGGGAATCCCTCATCAACACTGAATGTGTTTTTTCCTGCAACTCATTCAAGGAACCATTTTTCATCCTACGAGCTCTAGTGATGATGCAAGCTATCTGAGAGGTTGCAGACCCAAGGAACCATCTACTGTTTTTTGAGGATTAACAGTTAAAGTGTAAAGTGTAAGAGGAAACTGTATTCAGTGAGTGGTGTCCTATGGGAAAGGAAATCACTGTGGTGCAATAAGAGGTGATAGAAGATTAGCACACAAGTGGATTGTGCATTTGATCACCATTTGAAAGAAGATACACAGAGACAAATTTTTTGGACTTGTGGATTTATGGACACCATTTTTATTTCTTAACATTGGTGGAGCATGTTTAATTAGATATTTGGACATTTTAGTTGCAAGTAGTTTACTTTTGTTATTTTCCTTTTTGCGCTACCTGGAGGGTGAGGCAAAACTTTTATTTATTTATAGTATTTTTAAAGGTGGTAGCAGGGGCACAGTGATTCAATTTACACTTTAACATGGGGTTCATTTTTAGTGAATTATGTTGCCATTTCTCTGCTCAGGTACATTCAATTACATCAGACAATAGGGGAGATTTACTAAAACTTGTGCACTCAGAATTTGATGCAGCTGGGCATAGGAGCCAATCAGCTTCTAACGTTGACTTAAAGCGGCGTTTCAGCTGCTGACTTTTAATAAGTACACTTACCCTCTTAGGGCGGCTGCGATGTCGGTCGTGGAGGCTGAGATGTACCTCGGCGCTCCGGTCCCAGCACCGCCATCCTCAGTAAGGGAAATGGGCAGCGATCGCTGCCCGTTTCCTACTGCGCATGCGCGAGTCGCCACGCGGCGCTTTGTGAATGGGGAACGCGATGTGTTGTGGGACACAGTTCCCATAACACACCGCGCCCCATTCACTAGAAGGCGGCGCTAGGAGCAGAAGACAGAACAGCTCCGAGGAACAGGAAGAGGCAGATTAGGACGATCTGCCTAGCAACAGCCATTTCTGGTAAGTAAAAAAAATTATTATTTTTTTTTTTTTTCCATTTTAAAAATTAACATTTTTTATCAAGTTTTGTTTTTCAGGGTGGCCCTCCACTTTAAACTTTGGCAATAAAACCTGGAAGCCGATTGGTTTCTTTGCAGAGCTGCACCAGATTTTGCATCATGCAGTTTTAGTAAATAACCCCCAATGTGCCAACACATTTATGATACTTCGCTTAACTCTGAAGTCCAGTTTTATGCTTTTTTTTTTTTTTTTTTGGAAAATCTGATTAGAAAAGTATATGTAATTCCTTTAACCAAAAATGATTAGCGAGTTTTCTTGTTAAAAAAAAAAAAAATGATTAGCGAGTAGATCTAACAACTGATCTGTGCTTATACATTAGCATGTGACTGTCTCACTTGGACTTCACCTTTGTACATAAAAAATAAGAAAATTGGAGACTCATGTGGCTTGGCATGTAATTGCCATTATCCCTGTATATATGAAAATATTATTACCTCTAAAAATGTTTTTTTAAGGCAATTTGAGAAGAAAAAATGGTTTTTAATATTAAAATACTTTATTTTCACACCAATTAAAGATAGTTAAAAATTAATATTCAACAAATTGGTAAGACAGTACACATAGTTAGAAACCTAACATGATATTGCACAGATTGATGATCCTGAAGTGGTATTTCCCAACTAATTGCAGTTCCACCATCCATGCACAATGCAGGTGGTTTAACGTTTATCCATTGTAGTCTGTTTTTTCATCATTATATGTAATGGTGGGGTGGAGGCACCATTCTTCAGTGCAGGAAGTGTGTGTATATGTATATATATATATATATACACACACACATATATATATATATACATACATACATACACACACACACACACACACAGGCCCCTGTATTTGTCATCAGGGGCCGTGATTATTCTCCTATTTGCATTGGGCTTGAGTGGGTCCATTCTTTTCCAATCACTGGAGATACTGTGTGGGCGGTTTGTCTCCAATATGGCCGTCAACCTGGTCTCCAAATGTTATCACGGACACCGGATATGACGCGGCAACATGACGCCAGTACGGCGCTCTATGAGTGACATCAGTTTGGCGTGTGCAAAATATAGGGAGATTACACTTGCGCCAGTCCTTCCTCCACGTTGCCCTTGGTGGATGAATTTTTGTTGAGCTGCATTTTACACATGGCGGCAGGAGATTTTATTGGACGCTAAAGAGTTTGTCTTATTTTGACAGCATCCTTTGGGGAGACATATAGGAGATTCTCTAGGAAGTGTCCCTCTCCCTATATATTAACATTTTTGGGAAGTTTGTTTTTCATTTGGATGGTGGTTATTCGAATGGATAAAGTTTTAACCTGGGAGGATATACATATCACCCAGTGGAGTCATTTTCATTTTTATCATGTTTTTTGTTCCATTTTTTGCAGTCTGAATACCTCCCATTTAACTCCATGCTTTTTGGGTGCCTTTTTTGGAGATTATCTAGCGGTCCTTGTTTATTGTACAGACTATACATGATCCCTACTTTAGCTGAAGGAGTGCTTCTACCAATGATATAAAAATAATGTTTTTGTGCAATCAATTGTATGCGTTATATATGGAATTCATGTATATGGGATTCTAAAATGCAAATATTTTGTATTTTCAGAAGTGGTATGAAATCCCTGAAGAATATATTTTATACTTACATTTCGAAACGCGTTGGATGTCCCTTCTACTGATCACCACCAGCATTCTGCATGGATGGTGGAACTGCAAGTAGTTGGGAAATACCACTTCAGTATCATCAATCTGTGCAATATCATGTCATGTTACTAAATATGTGTACTATCTTACCCATTTGTTTAATATTAATTTTTAACCATGTTTAATTGGTATGAAAATAAACTATTTTAATATTAAAAACATTTTTTTCTTCTTAAAATTGCCTTAAAAAATCCCAATTTAGAGGTAATAATTTTTTCACTTTTATACATTATCCCAGATACACACATTGAAAAGCAGCAAGCCTTTTTGTTTCAGAAGCTACGGTATACATGTACAATCATTAGTATCACCAAAGACATCATGCCCCGCAGACAGAGGCATTCAGTGAGATCTTTGATAATCATTAGCATTATAATTGCTGCAGGGTGCTGGAATTCACATTGCACAGATCTTTGCTCATCATTCCCTCAGAGCCATGTAGATGACAGCCAAAGAGTTGAACAACAGTTCAATGTGTCACTTGGAATTAGGCATACACACCAGGACTTTCTTAAAATAAAAAAATAGAAAAAAAAAATAAAATCACAGCACAGCAGTCCAGAGATATGGATAATCCATTTTATTTTTATCCAGATTATTAATGCCTGCAGCAGAATTCTGGTCTCCGATAGACTTGGGTTTTCAGACATTCTGCAAAGAAAATGCAGACTTGACCTATTTTGTAGGTGCACATTATGGCCTTCCTCACACAGAAAAACGGACATGAATAGGCGCGCACACAGGGACAAAACTCAGTCGATTCTTGAGCCTGTATTGACAGTAGTTGTGGACAGCTGCAGATGTTCAGCCTGTAAAAAGCAATGGCAGGCTGAAAGTAGCCACAGCTGTCCAGCGATCTCCGTATGTATCATATTTTCTTATTGTGAACTAGTCCCTGATGGGTTTTAATGAATCTCTTCAAACACATTAAAGCAATAAATATTGGAACGCCTGCCTTTACACGCACGTGAACTTTAATGGCTTCTCAGTCTAAAGCTGGCCATACACCTATAGATTATCTGCAGATTTTCTATGGATAGATGGGAAAAGTGCAACAGATTCCTCCATGTTCGCTAAACTGTGTGGATGGAGGAATCTCCCACTTTTTCCATCTAACCATAGAAAATCTGCATATACTCTATAGGTGTATGGCCAGCTATAGTTCATAGGGTTAGATATTGAGTTGGCCCACCCTTTGCAGCCAAAACAGCTTCAACTCTTCTAGGAAGGCTGTCCACAAGGTTTAGGAGTGTGTCTGGGAATGTTTGACTATTCTTTCAGAAGTGCATTTGTGAGTTCAGGCACCGTTTTAATTCATCCCAAAGGTGTTCTATTAGGTTGAGGTCAGGCCAGTCATGTTCCTCCACCCCAAACTCGCTCATTCACACTATATTGCCTAAGTATTAGGCCACCCTTTCAAATCATTTGGTGAAGGAGGGATTATGGTGCTCAGTCATGTCAGAAAAGGAAGGGGCCATCCCCAAACTGTTCCAACAAAGTTGAGAGCATGAAATTGTCCAAAATGTCTTGGTGAGCTGACACCCCGAGTTCCCTTGACTGGAACTAAGGGGCCAAGCCCAAACCCTGAACCCCCCCCCCCCCTCCACACACACACACACACACACACACACACACACACACACACACACACACACACACACACACACCATAATCCCCCCTCCACCAAATAATTTTGAGGGATGGCCAAATACTTTCGTCAATATAGTGTGGATGAGCGAGTTTAGGGTGGGGGAACTTGATTGGCCTGGACGGAGTCCTGGCCTCAACCCGATAGAGCACCTTTGGGATGAATAAGAGTGGAGACTGCGAGCCGTGCCGTCTCGTCCACACCAGTCTCTGACCTCACAAATGCGATTCCGGAAAAAGCGTCAAAAATTCCCATAGACACTTAGTAAACCTTATGGACAGCCTTCCCAGAAGAGTTGAAGCGGTTATAGCTGCTAAGGGAGGGCCAACTCAATATTGCACCCCATGGACTAAGACGCCATTAAAGTTCATGTGCGTGTGAAGGCCCAATACTTTTGGCACTATAGTGTATAAAGGATCAGTTGACCCACAACCTCAATTTCAGTGAATGGAAAATGTAAACAATTTAAAAAATGCCTCCATTTTACCACCATTTAAATCTAGGTTCAAACTAATGGTGTGTCAAACGCTGCCATTCATGCGCATTTCTGGAACTGCATTCAAATCACACTGCCCTTGCGATCCACAGTGGGTGTCAGTGCAATCCTAATGACACTTTTAATGCAGGTCACAAATGCAGCGTTTTTTTTCGGCACCATATCGCATGGTACCAACCGACCATGCAATCCGGTTGCAGTGAGGTTCCAAAATTGCTGCATGCACATCTTTGGTGTGATGTGGTGTAATCCGAGTCATTTGAAATAGATGAGCTCAAATCGCACTGCACTGAATTGCATGTGAATTAAACAGGAACGCAGGTCGTTGCCTGTGTGATTCACATGCGGTTTATAATGAGACACCAAAGCTAAGGCCAGGAAAGACAACCATAGTATGGGCTTATTCAAGAATCTGAATATGCAATTAAACCTATTTGGCCAGGTTGGCTGCCCTGTCATTTGTCCTTTAAGGCCCCTTTCACACTGGGGCGTTTTTCAGGCGGTACAGTGCTAAAAATAGCGCCTGTATACCGCCTGAAAAAATCCGGCCCCATTCACTCCAGTGTGAAAGCCGGCGGGCCTTCACACTGGAGCGGTGCGCTAGCAGGATGGCAAAAAAAGTCCTGCTAGCAGCATCTTTGGAGCGGTATAGGAGCGGTGTATTCACCGCTCCTTCCCATTGATTTGAATGGGAAACCGCGGTAATACCGCCGCAAAGCGCCGCTACGGCGGCGCTCTGCGGGGGGTCTTTAACCCTTTTTCGGCCGCTGGCGGGGGGTAGAACCGCACCGCAAGCGGCCGAATACCGCAGCTCCCGCCCCAGTGTGAAAGGGGCCTAACTCAAAAGTCAAGTTCAGACAAGGTAAGTGACGCTGAAAAATATTTTATAGAAAAGTCTGTACTGTTAGAACATCTTTAGACTTAAAAACGTTTTGCCTAAACCCAGACACAAGCTTGTTATATCTTATTAGGGTGCCAATGGCCAAATGTTTCAATCAAAGTTTCCTTTGCTCCCACTGCATTCACATAATATAAATTGTGGATAGTAGGCAATAGGACCACCTTGTGATGACTATGTCAACTCTTGGAATTCAGATACAGAGAGCTCACCACCAAAGCTGCAGAATATGAAATGCAGATGAAGGATTTGTCCTGCTGGTATCAAACCCAAAGTATTATACAGACTACAGTGGGAAGGTACAGATGACAATCAGTAGGACGTAAACCTTTGACCTGGAAGTAGGATTATAAAGTTTTATTGATATAAGCAGGAACTAGAGAGAAAAAATATATATATGCACAAAGCAAAAAGTGTACATTCTGGAGACATCAGACGAATCAAACCTGTAAAAGGTCATAAAAAAAAAACACAAAAAACACACAAGTAATAAATCATAGGAGACCTTCAACGTCAACGTTCAATCACTCTGACAGCACAACCAAACTGAAACAGATTCCTCTGGTTGAACAAGCTTCTAGACACTCATTTACAGAATCATTTTCTCTTACGGCTTTCATTTCTGATCATTCTTCCATTTACTTTCACAAGAAAAAAAAAAGAGCTCCATTGTGTGGGAAAGACTCAATTAATTAAGTTAGACATTTATTTCTGTTGTGCTTGAAATAGCAGGATTAATGAAATTGATTTATTTCCATTATAATGCTGGGTGGACAGAGGACCAGACAAGTCTATAAAACGTATTACAATAATCCCTGTCTGCACTCAGACTAGTTAAACCATAAAAACGCCAAACAATAGGGAAGCACGTTGGGCTAGAGTAGCTCAGAAATACGACGCTTCAAGCTCACCCAAGTACAGGTGTGCTCTAAATACTGCATACACAAACTCATTTGTAAACACTACAGAAAAAGTTAAAAAAAAAAAAAAAAAAAAAAAAAAAAAAGAAAAAAAAAAAGTAGAGCAATTGCCCAAATAAAAGTAAGTAATGGGGTGCCAGTGACTACTATAGGCAACTGCTACATTTTTTATATATATATATATATATATATATATATATATATATTGAACATGTGGCAGTCAAACACATTAAATCAACAATTTCTTTAAAAGGGGAGTTGCAGGCCTTTAAAAAGTCAGCAGCTACAAAAAGTGTGGTTGCTGACTTTTAATAAACAGACACTTACCTGTACCACGGTCCAGCGATGCGGCCGAACGGGGTGTCGCTCCTCTCCCCCTCTTCTTCGCCGGCGCCTCCATTGCCACTCAGGGCACCCGGCCATGACAGATTTCGTATTCACAGCCGGGCACGCACGGCGCATGCGCAAGTCGCGCTGTGCTCCCGGAGTGGATAGGCAATCTCATAGGACCTGTCACGTGTCCCAGGAGATCGCCTAGAGGGAGGAGCCGCCTTAGACGAAAGGAGGAGTCGCCTAGGCGGTTCCTGGGCGGAAGGAGGAAGTGGGACAGGAAGTCCCCCTCCTAATGAAGCCCCCACTCCCCCCTCCCCCAAAAAAAATGACATGCCAAATGTGGCATGCAAGGGCGTGAGGAGTGCTTAAAGCGGAAGTTCCATTTGTGGGTGGAACTCCGCTTTAACCTTTTTATAATCTCATTTTGCCAATTATATTACAGCCTAAAAAATAAATAAATAAATAAAAAAGGACACAAAAAAGGACATTACTTACCATCAATCCGATGTGTCCCTTGTGTTGCCGGCTCCTGCATTAGCTTCCTCCTCTGATCCCTCCCTACCCCAGCTGCCATAGTCTATGAATTAAAAATGTTCTTTGAGGCTGGGCAGATGATTGAAAGGTCTTGTGGCCTTCATTCATAGATCAGGTCATACATAGCAGCTATAGTACAGCTTCTGTGAATGGAGGAAGTGGACAGTAAGGGCAGTATAGCATGCATTTTAAAGGATGCATATGATGGGTCCCTTGGCTTTATTAACCCCCACTGCCCCAGAAGATTAAGGTTGATATTAACAGTGGATGGTAGGGGGTACCATCAAGGAATAACAGGGCAGTGTCTCCCTCCTTAGATTGCAGAGCACATTGATGCTTTTAAAATGTGAGTGTTTTTATTGATTTTATTACATAGAAAGCACCAGGATTCTGACTTGTGATCTATTTTGAGCTGCACAATTAAGGAGTTCTGGCTGAGAAGCAGACGAGAGTACTCTTAATCCCTGAAGAGAAAAAAGCGCTTACAGACAAAAAAAGGTCCAACGCAAAGATGAGCACACTCTGTGTTGGGTCTGCACAATGATGGAACATTGAAAATGAGTAAAGAAAGGAAACAGACTAAAGCCTACTATGCACAATCGGAAAATTGTACAAAAAAAAAATAAAAAAAAAAAAAGAAGAATACCACTTTCAAAGCCATCATACGATAATCTGATCGTTCATACACAGCTTTCCAGAGCTGATCACAACAGTTCATCTGAAATTATCAGAAGGGACAAACATAAAAACTTCTCTTGCACGATACCAGAACCAACAATTTTTATCCAAAAATACAACATATTACATCACTTCCGAAGTTGTATTCTGGCATACGAAAATGTCTTAATTTTCCATACAAAGACTAGCATACAAAAAAAAATAAAAAAACAATAAAACAGACGATCATTACGCCGATATTCTCATCATGTGTACAACCCTTTTGAGACAACGTTTTTGGAAGAGCATTGTAACACTTATGCTACCTGCACAAAAATGAAATAAACACCCTCAGGAAAGAACTGTGTGCCTTAACAGCTATATAAGCTGAATAATGTTGACAAAGTAAAAAAAGAAAAAATTGTGCTCCTCAATCACTAAATATACCCGTAGCGGTGCCTCCATGGGGTGAAGATAATTGTGCTAACTGATCCTTGGTGGACTACTGCCCCCAGCACGTCCAATGCAAATCCTGCCAGCCCTCGTGGCTGCAATGACTTGACTCCAAAACAGTCTCTTCCTCTGGCTCCACATCCAAATCCTGGCATGTCTCCCACAGCTTCTTACTCACCGACCCCGACATGGATCCCTCCTGAATGACTTGCCTGGCAGTGCTCCCAACTGTCCTCCTCCTGCTCCCGTTACAGGACACCTTTCAATGACTGTGTAAAGGTGTAAAGAGAGGCTTCCTCCCAGCTCCCGAGCTCCAGGCCTGGGTTCACCCCCCCCCCCCGAAAGGGGGTTCTCCCTCAGACCACGACAGTCTAACACTCAATCATTCAGTTCTTCCACCCGACAACTCCTCCCACAACAGGCTGACCATGGGTATATATGGGAGACCTGCCACTTGCCAATCCTAGTTGGAGATTGGAAAGGTCTCCCAAATAGACCCCATGTCACTCCAGCACTTTGCCCTGCCTCTTTTCCAGAACATTCTCACTGGAAACAGAGATAAAGTACATGTCAGTTACCTGCTGCTACACTAAACCACTCCCCTGCCCCCAGATCAAAAACAAACGGGCCTAGCTCACAGCTAGGCCTGCCTAAATTTACCTGCACTGGCAGTACACACAAAAACCCACTACTGTAGCACCTACCTAAGGCCGGCTTCACACTGGGGCGGTGCAGGCGGCGACGGTAAAGCAGCGCTATATTTAGCGCTGCTTTACCGTCGTTTTGGCCACGGTATGCGGGCGCTAGCGGGGTGGTTTTAACCCCTGCTAGCGGCCGAAAAAGGGTTAAAACCCCCCGCAAAGCGCCGCTGCAGCGGCGGTATCCCTGCGGTGTCCTATTGATTTCAATGGGTAAGAGCAGTGATTACACGGCTCCAAATATGCTACTAGCAGGACTTTTTTTACCGTCCTGCTAACGCACCGCTCCAGTGTGAAAGCCTTCCGGCTTTCACACTGGAGTGAAAGGACCCCCTTTTTTCAGGAGCTACACAGGCGCTATTTTTAGCGCTATAGCTTCTGAAAAATGCCCCAGTGTGAAAGGGGCCTTAAGGTAGAGGGTGCTACATACCAAATCTATAAAGTGCTAAAATATAATAACAACCAAATCGTGCCAACCAAAACGTGCTATATAGGGTCCTTGAAAGAGGGTTCAGTGCAATCCACAAATAGTTCTCAAAAATCCAAAAAAGTTCTCAAAGTGCTTGTCATTCAAGTGCTTGCTGTAAATTATTAATAAAAGGTGCCTGCTGTGATATTTGTAATGCAATACACTAGCCTTTGTCAAAGTGTATAAAAATTAAAATAGTTATTTAAAAAAAAAAAAAAAAAAAAAAAAGGTGCTTGCTGTGAATCAATACTAAAAAAAGGTGACTTAGTGACAAACAAAATCCACCGATCTGTGCTCCCAGGTGACAACACTCCACACTTGCCAGAACAATTTAACCCTTTTTCTCAAAAGGTGATCAAAAAGCGCTTCCAGGTAAGTACATCTCCAAATGGAGCTGAGGCCACTTATCCATCGATATCCCGGATAGTGTAGGGAAATAGAACATTCAGAATTGAACCATGCGATATTCCTCCCTCTTTGGATAGTTCTTCCATAGTCTCATTGGCAAGGAAAAAAATTAATATATAACCTCATGGTGTAGTATTTAAAACCTTTTATTCAAAGTATTTAAAATATGCACCTACATGACATCAAATAAAACGAACATCGATTAGGAAGTAGGGAATGCCGGTTTGTGGTCCACCTATGTTCCATGAACAGGAAGTGACGTGTGCCATCCTATTTAGCGATTGTGAGTAGCACGATGTTTGTGTTTTTACTTTGTATTTTGGTTCAGATGAGCCGGCCAATATTCAATCCATCAATGGGCAGTCTGGTTGTACAGAAGTCAATCTCTCGATCAACATCTGTTCAACCAGCCTGTTGGGGGTCTTTCACTCGATCAGTGCTGCCAATTATAGCCAGCAACACTGATGAGTGTACTCTGACAGCGGGGAACTCTCCACAAGAGGGATTACCCTATCAACACAGGAATAAAATCTTATTTTTTCCCCCCCAACAGGCTGGTTGAATGAACAAAAAACAAGGCCGGCCATACACAGTGCAAGTTTCTTTTCGGCAATCACAGGTTGCAGAAAAGAAATTTGCACGATTCCCCCATCGACACAGATAGTGCTGACAGGGGAATCCCTCCTGCCAAGCCATTGTCTACTCCCGGCAGGGAGATCGGTCATCCTCACCAGGAGAAGACATTAATTATCACTAGTGGCTAGAGCAGCAGTTAGCGATAATCGCAAGAGAATCCGGCAAGCTGGTTGTACCCAAGTTGATCGAGCAATCAACTTGGTACATTCAGCCTGCCCATTAATGGTTTGGACGAGATTCGAACTGTGTATTGCCGGCCTAAGGGAACATGGTTTCAACTAAGTATAGCGCACATGCTTTAGGGCTGATCAGGACAAATTGGTGGGGATCATTGTCTGGCCTTTAGGTTTTTCGACTGGAAATCACATTCAGAGTTTTGGTTTGAAAAAGCATGACTGCAAGGAATTGGCAACTTTATATATTCATGTGTTTCCACATACAGAGAATAAATCACCTTGTCAAGATTTATAAAATCAGGATAAAAAAAAAAAAACTCTTTTGGGAATAACCACACCATGTTGCCTGCTTAATTTGCACTTTGGATAATACTGAATAGGAAACACATGGAACTAGTTTGCCAAGTTGAGATAACTAATGGCAGAAAATTCTCATAACTGCTCCTTGAAGGAGATTATAAAGCAAAAATAAGTTGTTTTTTTTCCAGAAGATTTAAACAGATATTCAAATAGTGCAAATATAGCCCATCGAAAGTAAAACAACATTACAAAAGGTTTGGTGCATTGGATTAAAAAAGGTGCTTTACAGTTTTAATGAACCAATTGGATGCAAATGAGAAGTTAATCACACCTTAAAGAATAAGTTCACCTTTCATAAACATGTTTCACCCATATTCAGGGTACAACATGGAACATGTTATAAAAGGGCCCGCCCCGGCAAACCCAACACCCCCCCCCCACACACACACTGTGACAGCTAGTGGGGATGTTCTCCCCCCTGCTATCTGTCAAAAATTTTAAAAGAAGCAGACATTTCCCCCCGCCGCATCACTCATTCACAGTACTCCGTAAATGGAAAAAAACGACAAGCCTTTCATCAGCCTTTGCGGCTATCGGCCTATAGTTTGCAATAAACTACCACGGCGATGTGTGCAGCGTGGTAGTTCATGGAGTCTTCCTGTCAGAATGCATCATCTTGAGCAAGCAGATACTCTGACAGCTCTGCATGACATCAGCAATCTGCTGATCGTTGGTGCAATGCTTTACAGGCTCCAAAAAACGAAAACATAAAATGCTAATTTTTTTTACCTGCAAAAAAAGTTTATTTTTTTGTCAAAAGATGAACTTATCCTTTATCTTACCCTGTTTCCCCAAAAATAAGACCTAGCGTGATTGTTGGTGATGGCTTCAATATAAGCCCTACCCCCCAAATAAGCCCTGATTAAAGTCCTTGTAGGTCTTATTTTCAGGGAAGGGCTTA
Source organism: Lithobates sylvaticus (assembly GCA_028564925.1). Lineage (NCBI taxonomy): Eukaryota > Metazoa > Chordata > Amphibia > Anura > Ranidae > Lithobates > Lithobates sylvaticus. The sequence continues at coordinate 168,751,767 of CM053030.1, read as the reverse complement.
TTTTCGGGGGAAATAGAGTAGGGCTTATTTGGGGGGTAGGGCTTATATTGCAGCCATCACCGACAATCACGCTAGGTCTTATTTTCGGGGAAACAGGGTATGTGGAAGAGGTAGAGCAAGCGTGAGAGAATAATTGAAAGAGTAGGGAAAAGGTGGGAGGTGTACAGGATGTGCATAGACAGGTGGGGTTGATTTACCAAAAAATCTGGTGCAGCTCTGCATAGAAACTTTGTACTTTCTGTACAAAGTCCATCATTCAAAAAAAATAAAAAAGATAACTATAAAATATTCCATATAAATATTTAGAATTCTTGTTTTAGTAAGTTTTTCCTTTATCTTCCTTGTCGTAAAAGGCCACTTGTTTACAGAGCTCATCATATGTAGTGACTCATCCCATAAAGTTATGGCCGACAACGCAAGCCTGAAGTCCGAGAGCTTCTTCTGTACCATCATTTTAACAGCTAAGTTTAAAAAAGGTATTTAAAAAAAATTAAAAAATAAATTACCCATGATAATTTTCCTTTAAAAAGTGACAAGTCTTGACATTTGGTCAACTCTACAACACATCTGGGTTGATTTACTAAAGGCAAGTAAACTGTTCACTCTGCAAGGGAATTTGCCTCATGTAAATGAAGGGAGTAGTGTCTATTTGCCTTTAGTAAATCAACCCCATAGTGCAGTTTACACATATTGTTCTGCACACTTTACCTTTCACACTGCCTACCTATATTATCACAACTGTTAGGGAGTAGTTACACTTTAAAAATACACATATATAGAAGAGTGAACTTTATAAAGATAGCAAGGAAATTCTTGTTAGCAAATTCTTGTATAAGCCATCTTCTAAAAACGACACACCCTGTACATTAGTCAGCGACAGGTGCGCTATGAGTGACTTTCTATTCCTGTGTAAAGTTGTAGATAACCGATCTGAATACGACACGCAAAAGTAACCTTGACAAGTTCATAAAAGCAACCTGTAAAAAACACATACAGTGTAAATATTCTGGTTACTGTCATTTGTGTGTACTGGATTGTAAGATCTGTGTGATGAATACTTCAATAAGGAATCCATAGCGGCAACGGTGTCAAAAAGGTATGAAATACATATAAATTAAAAATATGTATTTTAGATGATGGAATTTAGCTTATAAGTTATATCCCCGAAAAAGAGACCATTTTCAATTTACCATTCTATTGAACCATTTTCAGTTTCAGAATGCAGTAGCAAACCTCAGACAACAGAGGTGCTAAACGAAGCCTAGCTTTCTCAAAATTCAGGCACAGGAGACCATTTCCTAATCTAATAAAAAAAACTTTAATATAGTTTGGGGGTCCATGTTATGGTTTATTGATTTATTTTTTAAAAGTGATTGTAAAGTCTCGTTTTTTGTTTTATAAAAATAACAAACATGTCATACTTACCTGCCCTGTTGCAGTGGATTTGCACAGAGCAGCCCAGATCCTCCTCTTGTGTCCTTCTGTGATTCTGGCCCCTCCTTCCTGTTGAGTGCCCCCACAGCAAGCAGCTTGCTATTGGGGCACCTGAGCCAAGTTGCAGCTCTGTGTGTCCATTCAGACACAGAGCTGTGGTTCGGCCCCGCCCCCTCTCTCTCTCCAAGATTGGCTAACTGACTTTGATTGACAGCAGCGGGAGCCAATGGCGCCGCTGCTCTGTTTCAGCCAATCAGAAGGGGGAGTCCCGGATGGCCAAGACACCCGTCGACATCGCTAGACAGAGATGGGGCTCAGGTAAGTGTTGGGGGGCTGCTGCACACAGAAGGCCTTTTATCTTAAGTGCATAGAATGCATTAAGATAAAAAACCTTCTGACTTTACAACCACTTTAAGTTTTGATGTTTCAGTTTTTCACTGTATAGTTTATGAGAATTAAACATTTAATACAAAAAAAAAAAAAAAAAGGGTTCCCAGAGCACTGTGGGTTATCCATATACACCAGATCAGCCTGCTTTTTAGCTTCCTTTGTAGAAATCTCTAACTTGACTATCCAATAAAGGTATGAGTCACCGGTCTAAAAAAAAATTTGAATTATGATAGCATACTGTATAAATGCATCAGTATGGTATTTTAGCATTAACAAAAGTGATAAACACATAGGCAAAAAGGAAGCTAGGGTACAACCCACTGGCTGGATATAAGACTTCATAATATCAATAAGCGATATTTAATTTACGATCACATTCACATTTGTGCAATCCAAAGCGGTGCGTTCATTTGCACTGCTGTAAGGCAGCCTTTTATTTCAAAGGACTGGCAACAAACCAAAAACATTTACCTGCACCATAACTCACAGTATTGCGTTATGGTACGCTGCAACACAGGTGCAGTTTTACTTCATTGGGATATAATGCCATGTGTTGAGACATTGTAGGTACTACTACTATTATTTTTTTTCTCCACATTGCCCTACAATCTAGAAAACAAAACTCTTCTGTTTCTGAAAGGTCTGTGGATCTACTAATCAGCTCTTTCCTGAGATCCACCCTAAATGGCACTGTATTCATTGTAGCCATAAATATATAGGCGGCACTTTACCAAGCCCAACACTGGACAGCCATGCTGGCTGAAACATTGGTCTCCTGCCTAGAATTACATGGTCAAAAACATGAAGGAAAAAAAACAAAATAACTAAAAACATTTCTTACCTCTGTTTCTGAGGATCTGGAATCACTTGCCCCATCTGAAATAAGAAAAAAATATTTTTTAGATCAAAAATAAAAAAACACAACATTAAAATTAATGAACATCCATATACATAAAAAAGAAAAAAGTACTTTTTAAAAAATAAAAAATAAAATTGTTTTCAACTAGTTTTAAAGGCTATGTTCAACTTTTCAAGATTACTTGTGATCTAGTCAAGGGTCTCCGATGGTTACATAAAAATATAAGAAACTGTACAATTTAGAAAAATACTGAATAATGTAATTCTCGCACACGTAAAAATCTGCATTTTATTTATATATTTTTTTAATCTCTAACATACATACTTTACCTCTAGGGACATGTGTGATAAATCAAATAATAAAAATGTAGTCAGGATTACAAAAGTTACTTGTTAGTGTCAGCTGTCACGGATCATTGGCTATATTGAAGTCTATGTAAAGTGATTTATTTTTATTCTTAGAAAAGAGCAGGGGTCTTTAATCATTTCAGTAAGAGGGCCACATTTCATATTTTACACATATTCATGGGACGAAATAGAACAGTTTCTCAATGAATAATAAGTGAATAAATAAGAATGAATAATTGTGTTTTTTTTTTTTTTTTTGTTTTTTTTTAAGTAAGCACGATAGGATTCAGAAGAAAAGAGAAAAAATTTCACCAAAGTATCAGCTTACATCAGGGTACCCACCAGAGTCAGTCTAAAGCCTGGTACAAACTATGAGATTAAATCGGATAAATAATGGTCCGTTTTTTTTGCTTACTAGTCTCCATTTATCAAAAATGAAGGTTATTAAAGTTATGAAAATTTTTCTACGACAGAATAAATATTCAGAAGTGATATAACATATTGCATTGCATTTTTCGGACAAAAATTGTACTGATTAAAACAAAAATCATATGATCTGGTATCATACAAGAAAAATATGTCCCTTCGGATAATTTCACACGACCAGTTCTGATCGGTTCTCGAAAGCTGTGTATTATGATTATTATACAATCGCTTTGAAAGCGGTATTTTTTTGTATGATTTTCTGATTCTGTGTCCTCGACTTTACATCAGATATTGCATCAGAACCCCTCTTACAACATAGTACACCTTAGGAGACCCCTCTTACTTCACATTGGCCCCCGGAGACCCCCTTATATCAAAATCCCCATCAGTGGTCTGCCCTTACGTTACTTACAGCGTGGCTGTAGTTAGTGTAATGTCATAGCGGGAGTCTGGAGATGGAGCAGGTATGGATGGAGGGATTGGGGCAAGCACATCAATCGATTGCCAGGAGAGTGGGGATCCCAGCAAACGGTATTCAATTTTAACATCGTAGTCTTGACTAAAATGCCATTTTAGATTTAGTCGTTTGAGTCATCGGAATGGTTTTGGTTTTAGTCGACTAAAATCTGCAGTAAATTTTAGTAGGCTAATATCATTTTAGTCAGCTAAACTCTAAAGGGTTTAGTTAAATTGTAATGCACGATTTAAAGTGGTTGTAAAAGCACAAAACCTTCTGTGTGCAACAGCCCCCCCCCCCCCCCAGCCCTCTAATACTTACCTGAGCTCTCTCTCGATCTAGTGATGTCCACGAGAGCCTTGCCTCTCCGGGGACTCACACTCCCGATTGGCTTTTGGCTGCAGCGGGAGCAATTGGCTCCCGCTGCTGTCAACTAAAGCCTGTAAGCCAATCAGGAGACGGAGGGGGTGGGGCCATATCACAGATTCATGTGTCAATAGACACAAAGCCACTCCTCGGGAGAGCGCCTGCTTGGGGGAACCCAGAGCAAGCTGCTTGTTGTAGGGGGACCTGGCAGGAGGGAGAACCAGCGTGGGACCCGAGAAGGGGAGGACATGGGCTGCTCTGTGCAAAACCACTGTACAGGTCAGGCAAGTATAACATGTTTATTATTTTTTTTAAATAACAAAGGCTTTAATATCGCTTTGCCTTTCTCTAGAATTCCCATACTCCTTAGAGATTCTCTTGGAGTAAAAACTGATAAACATGTTATTTCTGGTATTAAGGTTTGAATAAACTACACAGATTTAGCCTTTATAGAACGTCTTTATAAGTAAAGTTCCATCCTCGCATTTTCATTCCGTTTTCGTTCATTGGCGAAAATTGGAATTGATTTCCGTCATAGTTTTACGTCAATTGAGTAATTAGTTTCATTTTAGTCACTGGAAACATGCCCTGATGAAAATTATGACAAAAATATTTTCGGCAATGAAAATAACACTGCTAGCAACCAACCAACGTGAAGAAAGATGATGCAGCAGTGGGGACCTGACCTTGCTGGGGCAGGTACAGCACTGGTTGTCAGCACACAGGCTTTTCTAGAAACCAACAAGATGATCACAGCGCAGCAGGGGAAATTTTACCAAAGCTGTGGGCCAGATACAGTCCTGTATCAGGCCACATTTGGCACATGAGCCATAGTTTGGAAATCCCTGGAACAGTAAGGAACTGAGTTTTTCCTTTTTGTTGCTAATGATTTCCTGTCCTAGAGGAACGAGCGAAAGGAAATCCCCTCTGTGTTGTCACCCTAAAAGATTTCCCCATTGGACGATTTCTCCTCACCTCCCGTTTCCGTGACAACTCAAAAATGTTTGATTTCCCATCACTTCCTGTACTGGAGGCTGAACTCCCCAGTGGAGACAAAGACAACAATAAACCCTAACAGAGGTTTGAAACCTTCCACATCCTATGTTTTGGTCCTATGAGTTTTGTTGTGGGAGGTCCATGCATTACGCCAACTCTTTGCTAATAGTGCATTATGATTGTTACAATACCACACGGTATTCACACAGTAAGGGGTATTGATCCTTCAGAGGAGCATCTGTCCTGGATTATAGGACTGGCCATGCATGACAGGAATAAGTGGAGTAAATTGATGCATTTGACATAATCACTAAGCATGAGTGACATAAATAGTCCTATTTGACAAGATTGGTTGATGTTACACCACAGTTTAGGTCTCCGCTTAAAATTACTCAATAGCATTGAAAATGCCTTTTAAACACATGAATTAAGTACTGATGTGGAAATGTAAAGCCATTATATAAATCATACCTGGCATGATGACAAACAAAAAAAAAAAAACGCCCTGATCTGTTTTAACATGAGTTAACATCAGAGCAGTTAGACCATACAGGTACATTTCCACCACTCCGAGACATCTCTTCTGGCTGTAAGTACACATGACCTGAAAATCGTACTGAAAATGCCGCATTCAAATCTATCGTACGATAATCGGATCGTTAGTACAGAGCTTTCGAGAGCAGATCATGACAGTTCATCCAATATTATTCTATCGGACATGCACGGAACTTTTTTTCGTACAATGCCAGATCGTATGATTTACGTTTAATCAGTACAGCTATCGTTTGAAAATGCAATTCAAATGCATTACAACACATGACATCACTTCCAAATTTTTTTTTCTGTCGTGCAGGAATTTTCGTGACTTTAGTAAACTCATCAGATTCGACGTGAGATTAGCATGCAATAAAAAACGTCCCATAATCTCATCGTGTGTATGCGGCATAAGGGCCCTGGAAATTACATTAAGCAGGCAGATGCCTCTGAGGCCCGAGACCCATTATAAATTCGAAAACAAAGATTGGATAAAAATAGTCACAAAAAGTCCATTTAAAGGGGTTAGTTCACCCTTACTTAGACCAGCCTTTTCCAACCAGGGTGCCCAGGCACTCTGTGGTGCCTTGAGGTTTCTTCAGGGGTGCTGTGGCAAAATGCCTAAAAATTTATCAAAAATTGTATACAAGCCGGCAGGTGGATGAAGGAGTGTGGAGAATAGGGCGCTCTGGATAACATGGAGACTTTATCAAACAGTACACGACTGGCTCTTGAGATGTGATTAATCATTAACGCACCACAGCAGCACTTCAGAAGAGGGTAGCGCACTCTATAGGAAAAACAAAGCAGAGAAGGCGCTTCGAAGTGCAGTAATAAAACACTTAAATGACCAGGAAGGGTTAAAAACAGGCATATCAATGAATCCATAACGTCCAGTAGGATGCCTCCTGGGAAGACAGCTGCAGGTGGAAGTTCCAGCCGACCAGCGGTGGTAAATACTGTCTCTCTGATCCAAGATGGAGGGCCATGCTGTCAGGACCAAAGCCCTCTTTTGAAGAAGGAGCGATTGGGCATGCTCATGAAACATGTACTGCCCACTCTGATGACACTTTAGGATGACTGGATTCCATGGAGTCATTAACCTCAAAATGTGGTTTATCCAGCCCCCCCCTTGTAGTACAGTGGACATGGGCAGTGATTGTTCCTATGTCCACTGACAGCTGATACATAGTAAAGAGTGTTACTATGTATCAGACTGTTAAAACCTCTGGTGAGATATCAAAGACATCCCCCCCCCCAGGTCGGCCCACACTCAGGCTCTAAATCACATGGCTTGTAAAAAACAAAACAGCCACATACAAACGTATGGACCTTGTAAGAACCCTTTCACATGGAGCGGACTCTGTCAAGCAGATCTGCCTGCTCATAGGGGGAGGATCTATCTGCTGATCCCATCTGAGCAGGTGGAGGACAGGTCCGTGTTCTCTCCGCTAATGCAGAGCGGACACAGCCGCTGTTCTCTATGGGGCGGTTGGATGGAAACGGACCGCCTGTCGGAAACCGTCTGATCCGATCTGCTAGATGGATGGGGAATGGAATCCCCATTCGTCTGTTTTTAGCAGACTGGAACGGATGCAGGCGGGTGTAAACGGACACATGTCCATTTACATCAGCCTTTCCATAGAGAACAATGGGTGGTCCGATTGGGCTTGCCTGAAAAACAGACAGGCAGACCCGATTGGTCTGCTTGTGTGAAAGAGGCCTAAGCCCTTGTTTACACAGGGCATACACAACATACCTTAAGGGAACTTTCACACTGGGGCGGGCGTCGGCGGGAAAGGTAAAGTTGATGTCATTTGGGATGCAGCACCTGCAGGAACAGAGCCATTGCTCCCAATTTTACATCCATGTAGGTCCGCATGCATGTCCCAAGCTCACAATGTCTGCGTTCGGGGTCATCTACCCACACCCACACAGATGTCAGATTGGGAACAGCAGCTATGCCTGTGCAGCCATTGCATCCCAATTGACATAAATGGGACTGCCTGTAGGGAGATACACGAACACCTATGCATCGAATAGTAGCCCATTATGTGTCATTTACCTGACACAGGAGCCAGCAATGTCACTGCTGTCCCCTCATCCACAGAGAGTCCATCTTACCATGTATCGCCGATAGCAGCGGCGTGCTCTGTGCGCCTGTGCGCTGCTGTCCACGATTTGCGGGGGGGTTTAATCCTTTTCGGCCGCTAGCGGGGGTTAAAACCACCCGCTAGCGGCCGCATAGCGCGGCTGAAACAACGGTAAAGTAGCGCTAAATATAGCGCTGCTTTACCGTCGCCGCCGGCACCGCCCCAGTGTGAAGCCGGCCTAAGGGTTTACAACCACTTCAATGATGCTTTAGTAGCAATTTAGCAGAAAGTTTGTAAGTTATGTTGCGTTTATATGCACTAAATGATTTTAGTGTATTTTTTGTGAAAAAAGCGATGATGAACCTTTGCACAATTATTGCGGGGACCAAAAAAAAATCTATAGCACTTTTTTTTATTCTACAGGTCATTCAGAAAATGTCTAGTTTGAGGGGTCTTTTTCAATTCTGAAAGCTGTGAAAGTGAAGTGTGAAAAATGGTAACCTCCGGATTTTGAGAGCAAGTTGTTTTTATTTACAGTTTTGCGTACCTTCAGTTTTCACAATTTCACAAAAAGGTGCAATTTAAAATGTATAAAATATATTTGTTATTTATTAACTGAATACAGTTTTAACTTTTATTTTTAGTAGTATTTTGTCGTCATGTATAAACCCACTATTAAATGATTTTAGTGTATTTTTTACGGAAATATCACGCTGCCTTAAAAATCAGTAGCACCTTATTTGTATTCTACTGGTCATGTGCTATCAGAAAATATATGGTTCGAGGGGTCTTTAATAAACTCTGAAAGCTGTAAAGGGAAAAAATAAAAAGAAGCAATGGAAAAATTGTACAAGTGGTCTGGCCACCTGAGTGTAAAAATGGAGCACAGGGCCTTGCAGTAAAAGGGTTAAAGGATGCCTCGACAGAAAAAAAAAAAAAAAAAAAAAAAAAAGAAAAAAGGGTTGATAAACACTGACTAATGCCAAGTTCACACTGGCATTAATAGCAGGCATTTGATAGTTGTTAAAAAATGCCCCTCAAATGCCTATGCACAAGATATAATAGACAGCACATTGTGCTGTTCACGCTAAGCATTAGCATTGCGTCAAAATTTAAGCATCATGTGGAGTCAGGAGACGTTTGAAGCCTTTCAACGCCTCCCATTCGAGTCTATGGTAACACTCCGCAAACGCTCTGGCAGCTGTTTCCAGCACAGTTTTGGTGTGGTGTTAAAATTTGTTTATTTCTACCAAAACGCGCATATGGCATTTAGGGAGCGTTTTTAATGCTTGTAAAATGCCAAATTCTCAAGCGCATTGACGCCTGTCTGACGCCCATACTAATGCCATACAAACGCTATAGGAGCGTTTGTTGAGCGTTGAAAATTTAGTCAATTTTGAACAAGCCCTTAGACAAATGCCTATGCAGTTAAGCAGTGGCAGTAGATATAAACTGCACAGCTGTAACCATCGTGGAATAAGTCACTTACCATAGCCACAGGTCATTTATGTACCCCTCAAAGCCTGACCGAAAAACCCTCAGTGATGAGGTTATACGTTCCCCTTTCCTGCTTTGTCGCTAGGGTGTTGCCAAGAAGCTCCCAGCCATTACTGCTCACCCTCATCACCACAGGAGCACTTTCGCTCAGATTTAAAACCCCACGCATGCTCTCACTTTAACCTCCACCCCCCTTCCTCATTGAGAAGCACAGCGCTGCTGTGAGAGGAGATAACATGCTGTGCATGTGCAGGGGTTTGAATCAGAGAAAAAAAGAGAGCTCCCGTTATGGTTGGGTGAGAAGTAATTACTGGGAGCATCTTGGCAATGTCCTAAGCAATAAAGCAGGATGGTGGAAAATCTCTGGGAGTTTTTCAGCCAGGCTTCAGGAGGTACGTAAATGGCTCACATCTACGGCAAGCTGCACACTGTTTTTATCCATTGGCACCCTTTAGGCCTCATGCACATATGCCTAGGAAAATTAGACGCATACTTCTCCCAGAATTTGGCAGAAAAATCTCCTCCAATAGTTGAATATGTATGCGCATTTATGCACAAATGCATTCTACTGCCAATTATTTTATTCTGGCTATTGAACTACATTTACATGCATACAAGCAAATTTAAGCGCACTTGGGCCCCTTTCACACAGGCGCCTCACAAATTTTTGCTCATTGTTGGGGGGGGGGGGGTTGGAATCGCTCCGAAATCGCTCCAGGCAGATGACAGGTTCGTGTCCACTCTGCAGTGCAGAGCAGACACGGACACCGTCCCGCTTTCCTCTATAGGGCAATAGGCGGTCCGTTTCAATCCAATACGATGGATGAATGGAAAGTAGGACCACCATATTTCTTTTTTGCGTGCAGGATAGGATAGCGGCGGATGTCAGCAGACAGCCGCTGCGCCATAGGGGAGACTGGAGGATCAGATTAGGCCCACCTGGAAAACTCACAGACGGACCTGATCAGACATCCCATGTGAAAGGGCCCTTAAAAGCATTTATGCACTTTTTTTCTGCTCAAAAGCTACTCTCGGAACATGCCTGGTGGGTTTTTTCTGCTTGTAAATGTTCCTCTTCAAATACCCCCGTTAATGCCTATGTAAGCATGGACAATAAAAAAAAAAAAATGCTCAAAGACACAATTTAGTAGAACGGAATGGTGAAAAATCTGGTGCAGCTCTGCAAAGAATCCAATCAGCTTCCAGGTTTTATTGTCAACGCTCAATTGAACAAGCTAAAGTTAGAAGCCGATTGGCTACCATGCACAGCTGCACCAGTTTTAGTAAATCTCCCCCAATGTCACAGACTCCTAATGCTAGACAGAAAGCACTATGCAATGCAGTAGAACCTGATAGGCCGATTCATTTGCCTCTCCCCCTTGGAATCTTAATATTGTAGATGTTTACAGCAAGCCAACAGTGGCATTTTAAATTTTCAGAAATGCATAACTGAATTAAAATATGTTCATTTATAGTCTATCTAGAGTTCAGCTTTGAGAACAAAAGAACAGCGACAACAAAAACATAAAAAAAAATTTATTGTATACAAAAAAAAATAAAAAAAAAATAATAAATAAATAAACAAACAAACACACACTCCAGCATCCCCGATAAGGAAAAGGCAATTATATCATCTCCTCCTGAGGTTATGTCATAAGGTCTGGAAGTATGAATAGCCCTTAATCAAAGGTGACTAAAGCGGATTTTGTAAGCACAAGCCTTGCAAGCTTTCTGTAGTACAATCACGCTATTAAACAGACAAAGACACCAATCAAACATTTAAGAGAGACTCGTAAAACCCAGATATTTAGTTCTATTACTTCATCAAAGCAGTGAATTGGCCTTGATCTTTTATTATCTCTTTGAAGAGGGTGGTGGAAGCTACTGTAATACAATGAACCCCACACCCACTAACAAATATATTAAATCTGTAAATGAAGTAATTAACACAGTTTTTGACAACACCTAGTAAGCCCGTAGGCTCTTCTTCTTTTCACTTATGGATATCGCAAACCTTCAAGACTGTTTAGTAATCACAATTAAATCATCTCTGAAGGTAACACGTGTCATTATTGTTGACTGCTTTGAGTCTCTCGACAATCGGGCAAGAACCGAGCTGTGCCGTTTCCTTAGAACAGGGGGGATTGAATTAAAATTCATGGGAGGTCCGATCAGTAAAATGTTCTTTCAACAGAGGTCCGAAAACGCGTGTTTGTGTGATGTCCTTCCCATCTCACAACCACCTCATTTTAGATCACAATCCATCCTCAGTACCTCCTTAGTTTACCCTTCACATTAGTGTCCACTGCCCCCTTCACATCACCCCCCCCCCCCCCACAGGTTTGCCCAGCTTCAAAATCACCCCCCTCTCCCCACCAGCACTTGCCTCCCTCCACGTCACTCCCTACAGCAATACTCCCCTTTACATCTCGCCCATAGCACTTGCCCCCCTTTCCTGATATTTCCTTAGTCGCATCCTACAGCAAAAGTCATGGTCCTCAGAGAGCTTCCAAAGCATCAGAGGGATCTCATTGTTAAAAAGGTATCAGAGGAGAAGGGTACAGAAGATTTTTCAAGGCATTAGATATACCATGGAACACAGTGAAGACAAACATCAAGTGGAGAAAATATGGCACAACAGTGACATTACCAAGAACTGGACATCCCTCCAAAATTTATGAAAAGACAAGAAAAAAACTGGTCATGGAGGCTACCCAGAGGCCTACAGCAACATTAGCTGCAGGAATATCCAGCAAGTACTGTCTGTGTGGTACATGGGACAACAATCTCCCGTATTCTTCTTATGTCTGGGCTATGGGGTAGAGTGGCAAGACTTTTCTTGCACAGACAAAAAATCCAAGCCCGGCTAAATTTTGCAAAAACACATCTGAAGCCTCCCAAAAGCATGTGGGAAAATGAATTATGGTCTGATGAAACCAAGGTAGAACTTTTAGGCCATAATTCCAAAGGATATACGTTTGGCACAAAAACAACACTACACAACACCAAAAGAACACCATACCCGCCGTGAAGCATGGTGGTGGAAGCATCATGCTTTGGGGCTGTTTTTCTTCAGCTGGAACAGGGGCCTTAAGTCAAGGTAGAGGGAATTATGAACAATTTCAAATACCAGTCAGTCATTTTTGGTACAAAACCTTCAGGCTTCTGCTAGGAAGCTGAACATGAAGAGGAACTTCATCTTTCAGCATGACAACGACCCAAAGCTTGCCTCCCAAAATCAACAAAAGAATGGCTTCACCAGAAGAAGAATAACGCTTTGGAATGAGCCCAGACCTGAATCTGATTGAAAATCTGTGGGGTGATCTGATCTGAAGAGGGCTGTGCACAGGACATGCCCTCGCAATCTGACATATTTTGAGCATTTATGCAAAGAAGAGTGGGCAAATATTGCCAAGTCAAGATGTGACATGCTGATAGACTCATACCCAAAAAGACAGAGCGCTGTAATAAAATCAAAAGGTGCTTCAACAAAGTATTAGTGTAAGGGTGCACACTAATGCAACCATATTTTAGTTTTTTATTTTCACTTCCCTCCACCTAAAATATTTCAGTTTGTTGTTCAACTGAGTTGTATAGTTTACAAATCAAAAAGGTAGAAAAATTTCTTAAAATTATGAAATATTTATATCCAGACTTGCTGGTTGGAAGCTGAACAGTGGGAACTTTAAGGTGGAGAGTGTGAACAAGTTTTGATTTTGATTGCTGTGTTGCATTTTTAGGTTCTTTTGGGGGGGGGGGGGTTCCTTGCAGCTTTTTTAACACCTTTTCTGTCACTTTTTAAGCAGCCTTTTTTTCTTTCCTTCAGCCTACTAATTAAGGGGAATGGTTAGTTGGTCACAGGTGCTTGAGGCCTATATAACTTTCTGTAGAACTCAGTTTTGAGCCTGCTCATCTTTGAGCTTGCCGGAACTTAGACCAAGTGGAACTAGACTAAGTGGAGAGTTAAAAACAGGTTGTAACAGGGGTCAAAGTACCTGTGTAGTGCGAGTACCTGAGTGTTGCCCGAGTAGTGTTTGTGGATCGTTAGTACCTGTGTATTCTTGTGTATAGTGAGTGCACGATGGGCTGCGAGTGCCTGTGTATTGTCTTGTTGAGTACCTGTGTATTGTATGGAGTAAAGTGTCAGTAAGCTAGTTGTTAGGTAATTTGGACAGGGTATAATCCCCATTAAATTAGTAGGTACAATGCCCGGCGGGTGTGGAGATAGGACTCGGTGTACATCTTGCGGCATGCATCCGTTCCTTGATCATCTGATCGAGGGCGAATACGGCTGTGCAAAATGTAAGCACATTGATTCCCTTGAATCATCTAGGGAAGCAACTGTCAGCACTGAGAATACCCTCCATACTAAAGGAGAGCTGGGAACATAGCATGACAGGGGCTAGCACAGAGGCAGGTGGAGACAAAGAGGCGCAGGCACTATAAACGAGTAGATGGGCGACAGTCAGGAAGGCTAGATGGGGGAAGTACCAGGGAGGCCGATCCTGGGCTGGAGCATCCCAAAAAGTAAGCTCCATTGAGTGACATAGGTGAAACCAGTCAGGGACCAGTACTGCTGGAGCCGAGGGACTCTCCTAGCTGCCAGGGGAAGAACTCCTCCAGAGAGAGTGCGGGAGGGAAGGAAAAGGATAGACAGATTCTGGTGGTAGGGGACTAAATTCTTAGAAGAACAGAGAGGGCAATCTGTGACAAAGACCTGAAGCGCCGAACTGTATGCCGTCTACCAGGCGCTCGGGTTTGGCACATCACGGATCTGGTGGACAGAATACTGGGAGGGGCTAGAGAAGACCTGGCTGTCATGGTGCACGTTGGCACCAATGACAAAAGTTAGAGGCAGATGGAGTGTCCTAAAGAACGATTTTAGGGACTTAGGAGCTAAATTGAGGAAAATTACCTCCAAGGTAGTATTCTCAGGAATACTACTGGTAACTCCAGCCACACTAGAAAGGCAGAGGGAGATTACGGAAGTAAAACAAGTGGCTGGTATAATGAGGGGGTTCGGGTTCCTGGAGAACTGGGCCGACATCTCAGTCGTTCACCAGTTCTATAGAAGGGATGGACTGCACCTAAATGAGGAGGGAGCAGATCTGCTGGGAGTGAAGATGGACGAAAAGTTAGAGGGGTTTTTAAACTAGGAGACAAGGGGGTCCAGAGGTAGAGATAGATAGTCAGCAATGAACATATTCCAGAGGGTAGTATTGGGGGCATTAGTGGTAGGTTGACTAAAGTATATAAACCCAAAGTATAGTAACAAGTCCTATTTGCAATCTCACAACACCCAATAAGAGGACAGTATGCCACCAGTCTAAACTACGTGGCATGTTCACCAATGCCAGGAGCCTGGCGGACAAAATGGGTGAACTAGAGATACTGTTAAAACGAGGAAGATTTCGATTTTGTGGGAATATCAGAGACCTGGTTCAACCGCTCTCATGATTGGCTGGCAACCATTCAAGGGTATTCCCTTTATCGCAGGGATAGAGATGGTAAAAAAAAAAAGGGGGAGAGGGGTATGCCTATATATCAAGAATAATGTACAAGTGAATGTGAGAGATGACATCAATAAAAGGGAGCTAGGGAGGAGGTGAAATCCTTATTGGTAGAGCTTCAAAAGGGATGGAGTTAAGGGGAAAATACTGGGAATATGCTATAGGCCCCATAACCTGAGCGAGGAGGGGGAGACGGACATCCTATTACAATTTGGATTAGCAGCAAGGATGTGAAGTGTTCTCCTAATGGGGATTTTAATTATCCAGACAGACTGGGGGGAGGGAACAATGCATTTGTCTAAGGCTCACCAGTTCCTAAATGTCTTGCAGGACAATTTCATGGGTCAGATGGTAGACGCACTAACTAAAATAAATAAATAAAAAAAAGGCATTACTAGATCTACTGATTACCAACAATACAGACCTGATCACGGATGATGAAATATGGGGCAATTTAGGAAACAGTGATCACAGGTCAATTGGCTTCAGTATAAATCACACAAATAGGAAACACAAACACACATAATTTCAAAAGAGCCAACTTCCCTAAACTATGAACCTTGCTAAAAAAGATATAAATTGGAATAAAATCTTAGAAACAAACAAAGAACACGGAGGAGAGATGGGTTTGCTTTAGGAGCATATTAAATAAGATCATTAGCTAGTGCATCCCATTTGAAAATACATTTAAAAGACAAAGGCTTAACTATTGTAAAAATGCATATAAAAGCGAAGGAGTTCAAAAAATACAAGGCTGAGGGATCATCAGCATTCAGACTTTACAAAGAATGCAACAAGATATGCAAGGGTGCATTTAGGGCAGCTAAGATAGAACACGACAGACATAGCGGAGGAGAGCAAAAAAAATAAAAATCCCAAGAAATTGTATAGTATATAAAAACAGTAAAAAAAAAAAAAAAAAAAAAAAAGAAGAAGAATGGCTTGCCCCAGAGGGTACTTTGGTAACTCAGTCAAGTAATTGCCAGACCATTTTCCCTAATTTTTACTGACAGTCTATTGACTACAATGGTACCAGATGATTGGCTTTTCTCCAATGAAGCACCAATATTTAAAAAAGGGCCAAAATACATCCCTGGGAATTATAGACCAGTTAGCCCAACATCAATAGTATGCAAGCTCTTGGAGGGGATGATAAAGGGATATACAAGATTTTAGTAACGAAAACTGTATCATTAGCAGTATCAGCATGGATTCATGAAGAATCGTTCTTTCCAAACCAATCTATTAACCTTCTACAAGGAGGTGAGCTGCCATCTAGATAAAGGAAGGCCCATAGACTTAGTGTATCTGGATTTTGCAAAAGCATTTGACACAGTTCCCCATAAACGTTTACTGTACAAAGCAAGGTCCATTGGCATGGACCATAGGGTGAGTAGATGGATTGAAAACTGGCTACAGAGGGAAGTTAAGAGGGTTGTGATAAATGAGGAATACTCTGAATGGTCGGGGTGGGAAGTGGGGACCCCCATGCGCTGGGACCAATTCTGTTTAATTTGTTCATCAACAACCTGGAAGATGGGGTAAAACAGCTCAATCTCTGTATTTGCGGACGACACCAAGTTAAGCAGGGCAATAACGTCTCCGCAGGCTGTGGAAACCTTGCAAGAAGATCTGAACAAATGAATGGGGTGGGCAATTACATGGCAAAAGGTTTAATGTACAAAAATGTAAAAAAAATGCATTTGGGTGGCAAAAATAGGAATGCAATCTACTACTTACTAGGGGGTGCACCTGTAGGGGAATCTAGGATGGAAAAGGACCTGGGGGTCCTAGTAGATGATAGGCTCAGCAATGGCATGCAATGCCAAGCTGCTGATAAAGCAAAACAGAATATTGGCATGCATTAAAAAAGGGATTAACTCCAGGGATAAAGCGATAATTCTTCCACTCTACAAGACTTTGGTATGGCCTCACCTAGAGTATGCTGTCCAGTTCTGGGCACCAGTCCTCATGTAGGATGTGATGGAAATGGAGCGAGTACAAAGAAGGGCAACAAAGTTAATAAAAAGGGTCTGGAGGATATTAGTTATGAAGAAAAGTTCAGTGCTCGCAACCTATTCTCTCTGGAGAAGAGACGCTTGAGAGGGGAATATGATTTCAAATTTACAAATACCATACTGGTGACCCCACAATAGGGATACAACTTTTTTGCGGAAGGGAGTTTAATAAGACACATGGCCAGTCAATAAAATATTAGAAGAAAAGAGGTTTAACCTTAAACTGTGTAGAGGGTTCTTTACTGCAAGAGTGGCAAAGATGTGGAATTCAGCGTGGTGGCATCGATAGTGTCAAAAAATTATTAGATAAGCACCTGAACGACCGCAACATACAGGGATATACAATGCATTACTGACATATAACACACACACACACACACACACACACACACACACACACACACACACACACACACACACAGGTTGGACTTGATAGGCTTGTGTTTTTTTTCAACCTCACCTACTATGTATATACACACACACATACAGTGCCTTGCAAAAGTATTCACCCGCTTGGCATTTTTCGTGTTTTGTTGCCTCACAACCTGGAATTAACATGGATTATTTGCGGATTTGCATCATTTAATTTACAGAACATGCCTTCAACTTTGAAGATTTTTTATTTTTATTTTTTTATTATTATTATTATTATTATTATTATTATTATTATTATTATTATTATTGTGAAGCAAACCAATAGGACAAAAACAGAAAAAAAGTCAATGTGCATTACTATTCACCCCCCTAAAATCAATACTTTGTAGAGCCACCTTTTGCAGCTATCACAGCTCGAAGTCGATTTGGATAAGTCTTTATGAGCTTGCCACTGGGATTTTTACCCATTCCTCCTTGCAAAACTGCTCCAGCTCCTTCAAGTTGGATGGTTTGCGCTTTTCTATTGGATTGAGGTCTGGGCTTTGACTAGGCCATTCCAACACATTTACATGTTTTCCCTTAAAGCGGTTATGCACTCTGTATAATTTTTTTTTTTTTGGGACGGAATATAAAGGATGCTTACCTTTATTGGGGGACTCACCTGTTCCATCTTCCATCTCGATCGCCGCCGGTTTTCGTCCGATGAAGTTCCTCGTCTTCTTCTTTTGTGCTGGGGGCCATCTTGCCTGTGGGCATGTGAAACACCCACAGGAACTTTAGATGGCCCAGCATGCACCGCCGTTACTCGAGCGTGCGCAGTAACGGCACATCTGCCGACATCTCACGAGATTTCGGCAGATGTGGCCGAAATCTCGCGAGATTTCGGAAGATGCCCGCACTGACTCCTGGGATCAATGACACCAGATCCCAGGAGACAGTGCGGCGTGACGACGATCGACGCAGAGACCCTGCCCGCCGCCGAAGAGAGAGAAGACCGGAAGTCATCAATTACAAGGTAAGTAAAAAAAAAATAAAAAATAAAACATTTCATTTAGTACTCTTTGCCTGATTTGGAAGGCAAAGAGATTTACTAAATGAAATGGGTGCAGAACCGCTTTAAACCACTCAAGTGTTGCTTTAGCAATGTGTTTGGAGTCATTGTCCTGCTGGAAGGTGAACCTCCGTCCTAGCCTCAAATCACTCAGAGTGGTACAGGTTTTGCTCAAGAATATCCCTGTATTTAGCACCATCTCGACCAGTCTCGACTGCTGAAAAGCATCCCCACAGCATGATCCTGCTACCACCATGTTTCCCTGTGGGGATGGTGTTCTTTGGGTGATGTGATGTGTTGGGTTTTGCACCAGACATAGCGTTTTCTTTGATGGCCAAAAAGTTCAATTTCAGTCTCATCAGACCCATACATCCTCCATACATTTTGGGAGTCTCCCACATGCCTTTTCACAAACTCAAAACGTGCCATTTTGTTTTTTGCAGAAAATAATAGCTTTCTTCTGGCCTCTCTGCCATAAAGCCCAAGTCTATGGAGCGTACGGCTTATTGTTGTCCTATGTACAGATACTCCAGTCTCTGCTGTGGAACTCTGTAGCTCATCCAGGGTTACCTTAGGTCTCTGTGCTGCCTCCGATTAATGCCCTCCTTGCCCAGGCCGTGAGGTTTGGTGTGCGGCCGTCTCTTGGCAGGTTTGCTGTTGTGCAATGTCATTTCCATTTGGTCATGATAGATTTGATGGTGCTCCTAGGGATCATCAAAGATTTGGATATTTTTTTTTTTTATATATAACCTAACCCCGACTTGTACTTCTCAACAAAATTTTCCTTTGTTTGGAGAGTTCCTTGGTCTTCATGGCGGTGTTTGGTTAGTGGTGCCTCTTGCTTAGGTGTTGCAGCCTCTGGGGCCTTTCAAAAAGGTGTGTATATGTAATGACAGATCATGTGACACTTAGATTGCACACAGGTGGACATCATTTCACCAATTATGTGACTGCTGAAGGTAATTGGTTGCACCCGAGCTTTTTATGGGCTTCATAACAAAGGGGTTGAATACATCCGCACATGCCAAAAATAGTTTTTTTATTCCTGAAAAATAGTTTTATGTATATATTTTTCTAAATTTTACTTCACCAACTTAGACTATTGTGTTCTGACCTATCACATATAGTGCAGATTTAAAAAAAAAACATTGAACTAAAGGCTATAAACGTAGAAAAAATATGTAAAAAGCATACATACTGATGGGATAGATCACCCATTCTTTAAAAGACAGAATCTTGTCGGTTTATAAGTTTAGCATTAGTACATGATGACACAGGATTAAACACTATTTCTCTAACAAATTAATCGCACTGTTAGTTATACATTACAGTAGGATTTGCCCTGTAGTCATAATTGCTCATTATTTATACAAACCTAATTAGAATTCAAGTCAAGCAACTCTTGTTTAAATATTTACCAAAGAGTTCCAGTCATCAAACAGTAAGCTAAAGATTTAACTTTGTATATGGTTTCCTGTGATATACAGTATCACAAAAGTGAGTACACCCCTCACGTTTTTGTAAATATTTTATTATATCTTTTCTTCATGTGAAGAAATGACACTTTGCTACAATGTAAAGTAGTGTATAACAGTAAGTTTGCTGTCCCCTCAAAATAACTCACACAGCCATTAAAAGGTCTAAACCGATGGCAACAAAAGTGAGTACACCCCTAAGTGAAAATGTCCAATTATTTTCCCTCCCGGATGTCATGCAACTCATTAGTGTTACAAGTTCTCCGGTGTGAATTTGGTCTCATAGCTCTCACTCTTTCATACTGGTCACTGGAAGTTCAACATGGCACCTAATGGCAAAGAACCAAAAAAGTTTTTGCTGCTCTATATAAAGATGGCCTAGGCTATAAGAAGATTGCAAAGACCCTGAAACTGAGCTGCAGCATGCTGAAAGACCATACAGCGGTTTAGAACAGGACAAGTTCCACTCAGAACAGGCTTCGCCATGGTTGACCAAAGAAGTTGAGTGCACGTACTCAGCATCATATCCAGAAGGTTGTTATGTCTGCGTTTATCTATTAAGTTTCTATCTGGTTTATTTACATATCAATGGAGGTGGAAGAGAACTTTGTAGACATATGCTGTTACTAAATCTAAAAACTCTATATTATTGCAATAAAGTCACTATACAAATGCCCATAGCAACACAAAGGTTGTCTTTGGGAAATAGATGTATGAGTGCTGCCAGCATTGCTGCAGAGGTTGAAGTGGTGGAGGAAGAAGACCCCAATATAAACGTAATGTTAATTTTTTTATTTTACATTATTTTTCTTTAAATGTGATTGAAGCAAAGAGTATTAGGTCTCATTTAATTGTCATCTTGTTTGATTTACAATAAATTTTATTGAGTTTCAAAAAAAATAAAAAAAACACCAGTTTTATGTAGCGCTGGCTCCTAACCTAAGTTGTCTGAAGCCACAGTTGGGCTCCAGACTAATTATTCTAAAGTTCTGGTTTCTGTACCAGTTCAGCTGAGGTGCACTGGTTTCTCCTTGGCTGTGGGTGTTGCTGTCACCAACGGTAGGTGTGGAAATGCAACAGGCTGAATGTATTGGGTAACCCTTTACTCAGAAACAGCCCGGTGGGCGTGGTCTGCCGACTGTGCATTCTGGGTAAGGGTACTTGAAGTACAGGCGCAATTCTGGGGGGGGTCTCAGGGGTGATCTGGGTTTCCGCTATCCTGACCTCATGGCCCTCCTGGCCGGGGGTGCGCACCCCATGTATCCTGTGTCTCGGGGCTGGCTGGCCCGAGGCTACGCAACTGAGGGAGTAGGCCCAGAACAGTCTTGGGGCCTTCTGATCCAGGTGCTGTCTCGCCTGTAAGAGAAGCCCAGAAACTGGAGGATCCAGGGGAGGACTTTCACCAAGAGAGGACCGAGCACAAGGCTGGTATCCCTGAAGAAACCTGGAAACTCAGTTAAAGGACGTAACCCGGATCAACACTCATACAGTATCGCCGGACCGGCTGAAAGAGACTGGTACTGTATGGCAGTTCTTTAAGTTTCTAAAAACCTCTCAGTAGCGCTCAAGTTTAATTAACAAGTCTGTGGCAGAGACTTTTCTGAGCACCCCACCGGCTGCTAGGCCAAGTGAGAAAGGCTTATCCGGGGGCTGCTGAATCCAGGCTGTGGAACTGTTTTATCCTCTGGATTCTTCTACTAACTTTACTCCGCAATTACAAAGTGCATGAACTCACCCCTAACCCTTTGACCCTTTTTATTGAGAGACTTTGCTTTTATTTTTGAATAAATAACCATAAAAAAGGACTAAGTATGGGAAATTCACATTCTTTGGCCCACTTTCCACAGGACCCTCAAGACGGAGACGCCAGCAGGTGAGGTAACGGTTATCCCAAATAAAACCAGCAGCTCCTTCGTGCTTCATTTAGAAAATTAGAATGACAAATAACATAACTGGCAAACAGTATTAAATGTATCATACTAATATAAATATATATATATATATATATGAAAAGGGGAGGGGTTAGTAAGAATGGAACAAGAAGGATGTAATCCCCATGTGGAACCAATATTGGTGTGGACAGTAGTAGTTGGAATGTTTGGTCAGAGAGAAAGTAGGGAATGATCAATATTCAAGTATTTGATATAATCAAGCCATGTTTCCCATATTTTTAAGAATTTAGTGTGGTTATCAGTGAGGATAGGAGGTCAATTTTTTGTGAACCATAGCACCCAAGAGGCGTTGTTTGACTTTAGATCAGGGTATGGATTTCTGGTTCCATGCTTTGGCTAATGTTTGTTACGCCACCAAGAATACAAATCCCACCAGCTTTCGTTTATTGATATTTAGATGTGGAATAGGTTTGTGTAGGAGAGCAGCCTAAGGATTTTTAAACAAGAGATATGAAGAATTGAACATATTAAATCATAAATCTTGGTCCAGAAATGAGAAGCTACAGAACATGTCCACCAAATATGTAATAACGGTCAGTACAGCCCAGTAAAGCATTTTCTTGAGCAAGTATATTAAGTGAACATTTAGGAGGTAGCCAGAAATATAGATTGTCATCCCTGTATATCCAAGGTGGATTCAAGATCATGTTCCCATTTTTCCATGTAGGCAAGTTTATGTGGACCTAGGGAGTTTGTAAAGGACGCGTAGAGAGCAGACACTAGGCCTTTACAATGTGGGTTCAACCTGCACCAATTTTCAAAAGGGGTCAATTGTTTTGGCGTAGAAGTGCAATGAGTGATAAGGGTAGAGAGGTAATTATGAATTTGGATATAATGAGAGTGTTTTTACTGGTAGAGTCCATTGTTCCATTGTTTTTGAAGAAAAGTTAAGTATTTAATACCATCAAAACAGTAAAAAAAAAAAATCATACACACACACACACACACACTTCTTTTTTTTTTGAGACGCCGCAAGCAGAATGCAAAAGGATTTCCAAAAGCTGGGGGAAAGGAAGGGGTGTCATGTATTTCAGATAATGGTAGACGTGGGAAAAGAAGATTGCTGGAGTATTTAACAGTACCATGTTTAAAGAAGGTGTTTAAGTGAAGGATCAAAAATTTGGGGATGGAAGCGTCCATAATAGGTTGTATATGGGGAGAGGGGAACAGGCCATTTGTACTAGGCATGTCCAAATGGGGCATTCATAAGTAGTATGCAAAAAAGCAAGTTGTGATATCTGTGCAGCTAGATGATAATGTTTAAAGGGAGGTTACAGCTAAGCCCCCTTTAAGACGAGTACAGTAGTGAGTGAAAGACAAGAGTCTGTGTTTGTGGCATTTACAAAGTAGGGGTAGGGATAGGTAGAACTCTAAAATAATATAGCAACTTTGGCAGAGAAGTCATTTTAATGGCATGAATTTTACCAAACGAGGAGAGAGAAAGAGGTTCCCAAGAGGCGAGAAGAGAGGCCAAGGATTTAAAAAAAAAAAAAAAAAAGGCAGATAATTGTCTTTAAAAAGGGAGTTGAATTTGGAGGTTAATTTTACTCCAAGATATGTTTAAGAATCGGGCCAGGTAAAATCATAATTATGTTTAATAGTTTGATGAGGAGTGGTGGATAAGGTAATGTTAACAGTTTTAGATTTCGATTAATTAATTTGTAGATTGGAGATACTACTAAAGCTTTTTAGTAAGGTAAAGAGATTAGGAAGTGAAGTATGAGGAGATGAAATGCACAATAAAATATGTGGGTGGCAAACATCATTAGCTTGTGATGGAAAGTAGACAGTTGAAGTCCATGAATAAATAGCTATGGCTAAAGGTTCAAGTGCTAAGATGACTAAAATATGAGAAAGAGGGCAGCCTTGTCTAGTGCCTAGATTAAAAATGTATGTAATAATGTAAACATCCCTTGTAATAGAAAAAAGCATGACGGGTCCTATTAAATATGATATCTGGGGTCAAATACTCCTCAGATCTCATATTTGGACTTAAATGCAAAAAAAAAAAAAAAAAAAAAAAAATGGCTCTTTAAGACGTATGGGCGGAAGTGACGTTTTGACGTTGCTTCCACGCTGCTATCGTATGGAGACGGGTGGGGGCCATCTTCCCCTCTCTCGTCTCCATACCCAGCCATGGACAGGTCCTGATCGCCTCCACCGCTGCCAACGGCAGAGACCACCATTATCATAAACAGGACCGCCCACTGAAAAAATGGATACCTCGTTTGTGGCAGCAGCTGCTGCCATTACCGAGATATCCATCTTTAAAGTGCCAACGTATATGTACAGGAGCCGGTCGGCAAGTGGTTACTATTGTGAGCATAGTAGCCAAGAATGTTTATGTTAATACCTTGGAGAGAACCTTGCAAAAGAAGATACCGGCCTTGGGGATCTGAAATAAATTTGTTGCAGGTGAAAATTAAATTTTTCTGAAAAGCCATTAGGACACGTCTGTGTTTAGTAGAGGCTGAAGATGTGTAAACAGAAGAGAAACACTGATGGAAGTAGGTGGGAGTGGAGCTGGTAGAGAAATGTGTTTCTTGAAGACATGCCATGTCAATTTGTTGAGAATTAAAGTAGTTTAAGGCTAGTCTCCTCTTAATTGGACAATTAAGGTAAACAATTTGAGAGCCATGAAAATGAGTGGATAGGATTTTCTAAATGATTTTGTAAGGACAGCAATAGAGGTATATTATGTTCGAGCCACATGGGAGGAGGAAATAAGAAATGGGAGGACAAAGGGAAATAAGAAGAGAATTATTAAAATCGAAAAAAAAAAAAAAAAAAAAAAAAAAAAAAAAAAATAGAAATTCAAAATATCAAAACAAAATAAAAAAAAAAGGAAATAAGTAGAGACCAAGGTCTCTGTAAAATCAGAGTTCGGGCAATAGCCAGTACCCAAAAGGGGGACTACAAGTATCATCCTTTGGGCCAGGGACCGAGAGATATAGAAAAGGCTAAAGAAAGAAAAGTAGAAATTATTCTGAAAGGGGAGAGGCGTTGTAACATAAATATGAATAAATATTTCAGAACAATCAAAACGATTGGTTAAAACAATATTGTTCTAGCAATGCAGCCATTTGTCATAGAATATTGTTTATATATCTGCGAAGAATGTGGATACATACATACATCTCTTAGATAGATAAATTAAATATGAGATAGATAGAGATAGATATATATATCAGTGACAGATTTAATAATCTGACAATTTTCCTAGCAAGTCATTTGTGAAATATCAATGTAGGGAACTTTAAAGCTCATAAAACACCTGAAAAAAAACAAAAAAAAAACAAACAACAAGCAAAATCCAAATTCATTTTACTAGCCCCTGTTCACATCTGGGAGTTTTGTCACCTGAAGCAAAAACGCCTTAAGCCAGGGGTCTCAAACTGGCGGCAGATTAAAAGGTGTTTTCTGCTTTTTACATGGGGGACAGGTACAAAATTGCGGCAAAAAAAAAAAAAAAAATGCGTGACATTGAAACGCTCAGGTGTGAATGCAGACCAACAGTTTCAAAATAATAGAAGAATGTAGTTATAAAATGATAATTATAAAAATAAAGCAACAATATTAACTAGTTATAGAATTGAATAACAGGTCTCAATAATGTGCAATAAGGAAAACGAGTAGAGAGATCTGCAAGAACAGATGATTATAAGAAACAAGTGCCTATATTATATGTTATAAATAGAAGGGGAATACCGTATATACTCGAGTATAAGCCGAGTTTTTCAGCACATTTTTTTGTGCTGAAAGTGCCCCCCTCGGCTTATACTCGAGTCAAGCACTTTTCTGCAGCAAAAAATTACATTTTCCGACCCGACTTTGCGGCCCCGTAACCTCGGGGCCACTTGGTGTTAGGAACCCAAAAACCCAGTGGAACCAACATTATAACATATCCAAATTTGGGGATCCTAGTACCAAGCGGCCCCGAGATACAGGGCCCCAAAGTCGGTCAACTGTGTCCATCTGCAGCAATGTCATTTCGGGACCCTTTGGCTGCAGATAGGGGGCATCTAGGAACCCTTAACTACCAAGTTTGAAGTTCAGGGGATCTATGGCTGCAAATGGGCACAGTGAGGCATGCAAATGGGCATTGTTGACCCTCTTTTCTACTTACAGTAGCTGTGCATTTCTCACCCTAGGCTTATACTCGAGTCAATAAGTTTTCCCATTTTTTTGTGGTAAAATTAGGTGCCTCGGCTTATATTCGGGTCGGCTTATACTCGAGTATGTAAAATTGGATTTAAAGTTATTAAAATATATTTATACAATTCTTATATTCATATAATGTGTATAATCACATGCATTAGTAATATAGATATGTGTACAAAACAAAAATACATATACAAGTACATATACACACACGTAAAAGTTTTTAAAAATAAACGTACACGAATATACATTCAAATAGAAATCTAGAGAGAATAGGAGAATAAAATACTAGTGAAGGTAAAAGGAGCAAAACAAACAAACACACACACACACACACACACACACACCAACGTACTTGCAAATTTACATATAAATTACTATGTTTATCTAGAAGTATGTTTAACAAGAAGCCATCTTGTTTGATAACCTAATGTTCAGGGGTTGTAAATCTTTAAATAAAAAAGTTCAGAATCGTAATCTTTAGAGCAAAAAACTAAAACAAAAAAACCCCACACATTATAAATACCTTTTTTCCCCCTTTTTAGAAGTGATCACATTCTCTCTGTTCTCAGCTGCATAAGAGCTGAGGGAGAAGAAGCAGCAGCAGCACACCGAGCTTCCCAGTGATTGGCTGTGCAGTGGGGGCGTGTCAGGACATGTCTGATCATTGGAGGAGAGCAGGCTGAGTTCCTAGCATAGCTATAGAAGTGACCACGTGTGCTCTTCTGCTTAGTGTGGTCAGTTTTTAATAGGAAAGCACAGGGACTGGCTAGGGATTTCACACAAAGGAAGCAATACAATGAGAACAGGATACATTCTCATACAAGTAAATGGTACAGCAGACACATATCAAGAATATGAAGTGTTGGGGTAACAAACACTTTAAGTGTAGGGAGTGAATTGCATTCACTGCCCCCTAGTATGATCCATATTAATGGCCCTAACTCAACAATAGATAAAAAACAATAAGTCAATTTTGAGAATCTAAATATCAATGCATGTCTCTTATGACATTACCATATCACTACGTTTGTACAATTCATGAATTACATTGACTGCCTTCAAAATATAATCATTATCCCTCGCCTTATTTTTATTTTAAAATAGATTTTAGATTTCCTATATCCCAATGTGACTGAACGTAATGCGGCCTCAAGGTCGTACCCGCTAGTTTTGCTAATAAAATTCAAATATATATATATATATATATATATATATACACACACATATACACACACACACACACACACACACACACACACACATACATATATTTTTTTTTTTTCCAATTCTCCCACTGGTGGGAGGTGCCCAGCGAGTACCCCTCGGTGTTCACTATACAGGCAGCAAGTCGCTCGGTGGTGACCAGTGCTGAATGTATGTAGCACAAGCTACTGCAGTGAATTTCTGCATCTCCAGCAGCCCTCTGGATGTGAGATATGAATAACTAGATGTAACCGAGCTGGACCAATGTAAATAAAATAAAAAAAATTCAGCTTTTTAGGTAAAGATTGATCCTAGAGGTAATAGGATCTCTGTAAGCATATGATAAAAAAAGTCATTTACGGTCTCTCTGGGATACAATTCAATATACAGGACAAATATCCAGTTTCTCACCCTTGGAGGAATATACAGCTGAAAGGGCACTAGATTTATGGGCAGAGTGCAGCAAATAAAGGCCATAGCATGGGGTCAATTACTGCATAGTCATTGGCAGCCATCTGTTTATTTTTGGGGCTTACAGCAAACCTTATACAGTGCATCCGGAAAGTATTCACAGCGCTTCACTTTATCCACATTTTGTTATGTTACAGCCTTATTTCACAATGGATTAAATTCATTATTTTCCTCAAAATTCCCCATAATGACAACGTTAAAGTTTGTTTGAAATTTTAGCAAAATTTATTCTTAAAAAATAAATAAAAATAAAATCACATGTACATTTGTATTTACAGCCTTAAGTCCATATAAGTGTCACGCACAAGTGTTGATTCTTGCTAAAAATTATGCACCTTAAAATCACCAAAGTGACGAAAATGTGTCCCACCCAAAAGCAGAACTTCCACTCGTTGTACTCCTCCCCCCCCCCCCCTCCGGTGCCACATTTGGTATCCTGTTCCCACTTTCGGGAGCCTCAGCCGTGGGTATTGGCGTCACTGCTCAGGCTCCCTCCTCCTTCACTGGCCACCGGGCCAGTAGAAGAGAAAGGAGCGGAGCCTCGTGCACGCGCAGTAGGGTTCCCGGCGTGAAGCTTCACTGCCGGGTTACCTTACTCGCAATGGTGGTGGCAGCACCCGACAGCTGATGGAAACATCAGCTGCGGTGCCGATATCGCTGGACTCCAGGACAGGTAAGTGTCTGATTATTAAAAGTCAGCAGCTGCAGTATGTTCAGCTGCTGGCTTTTAATTTTTGCAGGGGTGGGCGGACCTCCGCTTTAAGAGTAAAACTCACCAAACCTAACTGCCAATCATTCTCATAAGTGGCGATAGCACTTTAAAAGTTGTTTAACTCCATTCCGGAAATTCAATACTGACTCCAAATTCCTTCATCCATTAGTTCTCATCTCAACAAGCATATGCGGAAGAAAGAACAAAAGAGCCTCCAATAGCGTATTACTTCCAACCGCAAGCCTTTTTATTAAAAAAAAAAAAAAACATAATTCACATTTAGAACCAAAATAACACACATCAAGCATTAAAAGGAGACGGGTAATGATCCTGCAGCAATCTCACCACCTCCACGCTGGTTACGATGGCTTTTGGGTTTTTGTCACTTGTCCTCCTGATGTTTTACCATCACATCCAGTTGCCATGTAATCATGGCTGATGCGTTTCGTCACATCCGACTTCGTCAGAGTGGGTGGTTACACGGCATGGCAACCCGACTTATCTATCCTCCTTCACAGGCTGTTTTAGCTCATTGACACGGCTGTAATATAGTACTCAGTCGGACAGCTATCCGTCTAGGTCATTAACCCCTAATTTGTCCATTGACATCAGGTTTACTCATTATGCCATTAACCGCCTGTACTGTTAACACCTTAAAGATGAGCTCTCGTCTGGAGAAAAAGGGAAAAGGGGAAAGTCAGCAGCTACAAATACTGTAGTTGTCCTTATATTAAAAGTCGGCACTTACCCGTCCAGGGATTCCACGATTTTGGCAGCTTGAGCCGATTTGTCAATCTGCTTTGGGTGCAGGCGTCAGCGTTGTATGTAAGGGAAACTGGCCAGTTTCCTTGTTTCAAGGTTTTACATAATACATGCAAGTGAACAAACGCGCGCTGCGCTTTCTGATTGGTCCCACCGTCTTCTGTGACCCGTGTGCGTCTCAGATGGCAGCAAGGGGGGGAGGAGGGGCGGAAAATGCAGGTAGATCGCTGATCGGCTATATTACCCAGAAGTGGGAGTGGGTACATGTAAAAACCCGGTACCCACTCCCCGCCCCCCCCCCAAAAAGTGCCCAAATGTGACAGTTACGAACAAGTAGAGCCTCCCCTTTAAGTGTGTCAATTCCAAGGAGTGTCTACAACAAACTCCAATCCAACAGCACAATTTGTAAGAAACTGTCTGCTTGTGCTATTAACCATTAATGCTCCAAATGGAATACGCCTCATCCAAACTTTATTTAAAGAGGGCATATTCCTAATTTAAAGGAGACACTCAACTAATAGTTAAAGTTTACCCAAAAATAACTGTCCTAGATGTAATACAAATTGTAACAGAGTACAGGGGTACCCAGCGCCTTGAGGCGATTCAGTTCGCATTGTAGCGCTATACAAATTATTCATTCATTCATTCATTCAGGGGTGACTTGGAGGAGGATTCACATTCAAAAGAAAAATTCCAACATATATTGTATACATGTACCACATTGATGTGAACTACCCCTTAGAAAATACTAATTAAAAATTAATAAAAATGTATATTATAAAACAGACTAATTGTGGACACATCTAAAACTGTACGTATTTCATAAAAACACGAATAAAGCAATTACAATCGAGTCGAGGGAAGTAACTTTAATGCATTAGAGACAAAGCAGCAGACAGAAATGATGCTTATTGCTCTGGATTCAGACACGTACACACTTTAGAGGGAAAGGCTTTGTTCGTATTTTAGGTCTGAGGTTTACAACCACTTTAGAGAAAGTGTGTGAAGCCCAATTGTATTAATCATCTCAACACCTCATCGTATTATTATAATTATATCTCAGTTTTTAGTTTGTCCCGAGTTCTTCCTTACTATAATAATAATAATAATAATAATAATAATAATAATAATAATACAAAAAGCATATAATGTTTACAAAGATCTCATAGAAAAGAAGAAATTCTCAAATGAACATTGCGGTCATGCTGTGCGCATACACAGAAGCAGTGGGACTCATCTTTATGTCCCCCTCAGTAGCCAGCAGATTGCCAGTCTGGGATACACTGCTCCCTTCCCCTCTTCCAGTTACTGCACAAAGCCTGAATGTTCCCTCACAATCCCCTCCTGACAACATCCCTTTCTATGAATGTACACAGACCGCTATTGTCCAGGCCTTGGAAAACAAACCGGGGGATCTGCTGATTCCTAAAAATAAATAAATAAACTGCCTAAACGCTGCTATGTTACCAAAACAGTTTGACTGCTGTGCCACCAAACATGTTCAAGGGCCCACAAAGAGGCCTTCATCCTGTTTTTTTAACCCTGGGGCTGCTGGCCATTACAGGAAACATCGCACCACAATACTGCACAGAAGTTGGGCATTACTTAAAAAAGGAATATATTAGTCTTTTTTTATACATTTATTCAACAGAAAATTTTGATGCAAGTAATCTTATGAATATGTCATAGGGCAGTGGTCATCAACCCTGTCCTCAGGGCCCACTAGCAGGCCAGGTTTGCAAGATAACTGAAATACATTAGTGGGCCCTGAGGAGAGGGTTGATAACCACTGCCTTAGGGTCCATTCAGCTACCTGGCATGGTTTAGCGTACGTTATTGAGTTACAACAGCCCATTCAGTTTAATGGACTGCCATTGGACCACAACACATGTTTTAAGCCCCCCACTCACACCGGAGCGTTTTTTCACCACATTCCAAATATCAAAACCCAGTTCAATACTTATTTATAAAACAATAGCATTGGTAGGTATCATCCCTAAACCTAAATTGGAATGAGAAGAAAATCCATGTAGGAAAATTGGACTTTGAATAAACCTTCCCAGTGTTCTATAAAACACACAATAATAAAAAAGCATGCACTAACAATTTTTTTTTACTGTATTATCCAAACTATTAAAATGCAATGATAAGAAAAATACATATTTAATATACACTCACTGGCCACTTTATTAGGTACACCTTGCTAGTATTGGGTTGGACCTCCTTTTGCCTTTACAACCACCTTAATTGTTTGTGGCATAGGTGTTTGAGACATTCCTCAGAGATTTTGGTATATATTGACATGATAGCATCACACAATTGCTGCAGATTTGTCATGGTGCACACCCATGATGCAAATCTCCCGTTTGCGGTGCGCTATTGGATTGAGATCTGGTGACTGTGGAGGCCATTGGAGTACAGTGAACTCATTGCCATGTTCAAGAAACCAGTGTGAGATGATTTGACCTTTGTGACATGGTGCATTATCCTGCTGGAAGTAGCCATCAGAAGACGGGTATACTCTAGTCATAAAGGGATGGATATGGTCAATAATACTCAGGTAGCCCGTGGCGTTTAAAAGATGTTCAATTGGTACTAAGGACCCAACGTGTGCCAAGAAAATATCCTCCACACCATTACACCACCGCCACCAGCCTGAACTGTTGATACAAGGCAGGATGGATCCATGCTTTTATGTTTACGCTAAATTCTGACCCGACAAGCTGAATGTCGCAGCTGAAATCGAGACTCATCAGAGACTCATCAGACCAGCCAACAGTTTTCCCATCTTCTATTGTCCAAATTTGGTGAGCCTGTGCAAATTGTAGATTCAGTTTCCTGTTCTTTGCTGACAGAAGTGGCACCCGGTTTGGTCTTCTGCTGCTTTTGCCCATCTGCTTCAAAGTTCAAAGCGTTGTGCATTCAGAGATGGCATTCTGCATACCTTGGTTGTAATCAATAGTTTATCGAATTACTTGCCTTTCATGTTTACCCATTCTCCTCTGACATCAGCAAGGCATTTTCGTCCACACAACCACCACTCAATGGAGATTTTCTCTTTTTCGGACCATTCTATGTAAACTCGAGAGATGGTTGTGTATGAAACTAGATTGGGGGTTTTTGAAATACTCAGACCAACCCGTCTGGCACCATCAACAATGCCACATTCAAAGTCACTCAAATCCCCCTTCTTCCCCATTATAATGCTCAGTTTGAACTTCAGCAAGTTTTCTTCGCCACGTCTAGATGCCTAAATACATTGAGTTGCTGCCATGCGATTGGCTGATTAGTAATTTGTGTTACCAAGCAATTGAACAGGTGTACTCAATAAAGTGGCCGGTCAGAGTATGTTTTTTGAATACAGTTGAATGAAATGTTGCTCATGTATCACAATTTTTTTAAATTCCTAGTATGGTTTTAAAGAGAAAAAAAAAAAAAAAAAAAAAAAAGCTACTATAAAAACTGGAGGAAAGAAAAGCTGAAATATTTTCCACAGCAACCTGATTTTAGTTGACATTTTTACCACAACTGGTTGCAAGCCAAACTCCAAGAAAGCAGAAAATAAAACAAAATCAAAAACCAATACTGGAAGCGTTTTACATGCCAAGAAAATATCATCAATTTTCACCCTGTCTTGTTAATCAGGCAACCCTGCCAGACAGCACAGCCATGGTGCTTTACTCTAGTGTAGTAACACAGTTTGGTTAATAACACTCACCCGCCAAATAAACCCCACCACATTGGCACTAAAATGTGTGAAGATGCAGGCGGCTCTAGAGGCAAGGGGCTTGATGCCCATAATATTCAATACGGTAACAGGCTGTGCTCTAGAG
Source organism: Lithobates sylvaticus (assembly GCA_028564925.1). Classification (NCBI taxonomy): domain Eukaryota; kingdom Metazoa; phylum Chordata; class Amphibia; order Anura; family Ranidae; genus Lithobates; species Lithobates sylvaticus. The sequence goes on along the minus strand of CM053030.1, from coordinate 168,718,842 downwards.
CTTTGCTGCCCTATTCCAATTGTTTCCAAATGACAAAATAGCAAGAAGGCTTCCACAGCCTTGTACATCCCCTTAAAAAACTGGTTTTAAAAAAGTAATGGACAAGCCTGTTGCGTCCTTCTTGCCATTTTGTTATTTAACTATACACCCACCTGCTGATTGGACAGTGCTCCCACATCCTGTTTGCATGTCCACTGTTAGCACACGTTTACTATGGTAATAGTTGCATAGTAGGTGAGGTTGAAAAAAAAAAAGACACAAGTCCAACCTATGTGTGCGAATAAAATTCCTGTGCAAGTTTTAAATTAAGTCCAATTTCTCTCAGGCCTGCTAATGCCATGGCAGGGCAGGGCAGGGGTATGACAAATGGTGCGCAGGTACCAAGCATTACACTGTGGGGAGCAGGCATAAGTGTTCAGTGTTCCCTCATATGCCAAAGTACCAGCTTTCTGGTGACCTACGATGACACGGAAGCACAGAGAAATACATAAATTCCTTGTGGTGCCTGCTATGGTTTCTATGCAACTGTCTGGAACAATAAAGTTTTACAAGATGTTGACATCACAGTTTGCCCGTTGTCTTTGCTTTTTGGGAAACGTTGATCTCCTCCCAGCACCTACGTCCACACACACACGGGCATAGTGGTAGTTTCTCCTTGGTCTGTGGTGAAAGGTTCACTTTAAATAAACCAATTACAGTCACCAAAGCTCTTGATGAACATTGACTAGGCTGGAAGATATCTGACACAGCACATTTGTCTTCATTCTACTGTACAGTACCCTCTTCACTACTACAACCCATATACTGCAGGGAGGTTCAAACAATTAGAAAAAAAAAAAACCGCGAATCTCAATGTTTTTGGAAAATTACTGTAGCCTGTAGATAGAAAAGGTACCCCCACACATCAGATATCTATAGTAAATTTTAAATGGTATTTGACAAGACGCCGTACACAAAGGGGTCCATTTATAAAAAAATGCTGTGAAAATGCATCAGTATTCAAGCAAAAAATGCAAATATTACCCTTAAGTTGTCTTTCACGGTACAACTGTAACATTCCCCATGTTGCCTAGTGCCTGTTGTGTGCCAGCAGCCAAGGCGGTGCCTTGATTTGTTATAACACATGGCATGGGATCATTTCTTTTTTCTTAAACTTTATTGAAAATGTCAAAATGTTTTTTTCCTTACCTGCAAGATAAGCCATAATGGGCTAGTATGCATCGCAAACTAGCACATTATGTGAAGCTTACCGGAAAATGAAGCATTCCAGCGATGCCATCGCTGGAGGCCACCTTCATCTTCACCCATCTTGCTTGCAGCTTCGCGGACTCCAGCACTGTGACTGGCAGGAGCCGCAATAAGATCACTCTCGCGCATGCCCACGGGAGCCACCGTTCACAGAACAGGGCTCTGAAGGCTTGGCACGTCTGAGCATTTCTTTAGAGCGCATGCGCCAGTGATGTCACTAGCTGCATGTACAGTAAATATCTCCTAAACAGTGCACATTTAGGAGAGGTTTACACTACCTATAGGTAAGCATGATTATAGGCTTACCTTTAGGTAAGATTTAATGTTTGAAGTTTACTTCCACTTTAACCTAGGTCCTTCACTAAATAAAGAATTAAAAAAAAAAGTCAGTGAGCTGTGGTGTGAAAACGGATTACTTCAGATGAGTTCCCTTACATGTTTGCATTTTTCCACAGCACGCTGCAACCAACCTGCAGGCGGCATTGTAATGTACAACAGGACACACAGAAACTATTCTTTTTTTATGTGCCCTTGGGGTGACTGGCATTGATCAATTGCAGAAAAACGCCAGTCAGTGAATAGACCTTGATACCTCAAGAACATTCGATCCCAAGAGAAAATAGCCTAAAAAAATAAAAAATATTCGACCATCAGAGAAAATACCTAAAAGAAAGTCTACTTTTGAGGTCATGTTTTAGGTTAGACTAGGGTTGCCACCTCATCCCTTTAAACCCGAACACATATGAATTACACAGGTTCTGAGACTAATTTAGTGCAGATAAGGCACCAAGTGAGTTTAATTACCACCTTAATCAGCCACAGAACCTGTGTAACCAATATGTGTTCAGGTTTAAAAGGCATGGAGGTGGCAACTCTAGGTTAGACCCATATTAAGGGAAGAACGGGAAACATGGTTGTATTTCCCAACCAACCCCCCCACACTTAGCTAAATCTAGCGGTGGTTCTCCCTGAATCAGCCAATTGTTATTTTAAATTAGTGTGTCTGTAATGTGGCTCCAGTCATATCATCCATTCACAAGGACCTGGCACATCTGGCACTGCAACAGAGAAACTCACAGATTGTGCTGTAACAAATTAATTTGCAGTCTATTTGAGGTCCATAGCAGAAGGTCTGTTCCTCCATATGGAGCTGAGATGTAAACAATGTAGGGGCCTGTGCATTGCATCTACAAAACCATGTTTGTGGCTGCAATGCTTCACAGACTTCAACACAAACACTTAACAAATGCACATTTTATTTAAATTAATTTAGTTTAATAATTATTATTTTTTTTTTCTGCAAAAAAAATTCACCAAGGCCCCATTCACACCTGCCAATGGGGACATTTGCAATTACCTGCATGATTCCCTGTGATAAGCTGCAGGTGGGAAGTCCTACTGAAAGCAATGGGAACCCAACCAGTGCTGCGTCCAGGGCTGATGAGGGATTACAAGCAAAGGTCTGTAAATAGCTATGTCTAGTTCCCCTTGCTTACAATGGGGTTTTCCTGCCCGCAGCTCATTGCAGAGAACCCCGCTGATCTCCAGACGGTAATCACAAATGGCCCCACCTATAAGTGTCAAAGAGGACTAAAACTCACAAATAAATGCTGGTTAAAGAACATGTCAACGCAAAATTTCATATGCCTGCTGTACCACGTACTGGTATCAAAATGTATCCTGTTCTCTTTGTATTGCTTCCTTTGTGTGAAATCCCTGGTGTTCCAGACAGAAACTCTGCTTCCCTATCAAAAACTGACCTCACTAGGCATAACAGCACAGTGTGGTCAGTTTTCTGGCTGTGCTGAGAACTCAGCCTGCTCTACCCCAATGATCAGACTTGGGCCGACACCACACCTATAAGACCCTGTAGGTACCGTGAATATCTCGTAAACTTGCACCGTTTAGGAGATCACTGTATCCGCATGTGCCGACGTCATCGGCAAAAGCGCACCAAAGAAACGTCTCACTCGTGCCATGACCTACAGCTCCCACACGCATGCGCGGGAGTGACGTCTTCGCGGCTCCAGCCAATCACAGCACCAGAGCCTGGAAATAACAATGAGAGACATGTCATCGGGGCGTACGGGGACCGCTGCAACAGCTACGATCTAAGGTAAGTATTTCATAAGGGCAGCACAGTGGTGTAGTGGTTAGCACTTTCACCTAGCAGTAATAGGGTCGCTGGTTCAAATCCCGACCACGACACCTTCTGCCTGGAGTTTGCATGTTCTCCCTGTGCCTGCATGGGTTTCCTCCGGGTACTCCGGTTTCCTCCCACACTCCAAAGACATGCTGGTAGGTTAATTAGATCCTGTCGATAAAAATTGGACAAATATGTGTATGTGTTTGTAAGCGTGTCGGGACCCCACAGGGCAAGGACCGCACTATACCACAGATGGACACCAGTGGAAAAAAGCGCCCTGAGGCGATTTAGTTCGCATAGGTAGCGCTATACAAGTCATTCATTCATTATGAGCTAGCATGCAAAGCATACTAGCTCATTATGCCTGTCTTGCAGGGTTTTTTTTGCGAGTTTACAACCACTTTAATGCTCACACTACAAATGTACATATAGTTTTGCTGGACAAATAGCCGAAACAAATCTTTTTAAAAAATAGAGCCCATATGTAGAGTTCCATGTTCCAGAAGGATAAAATGAGTAAATAAAGCCTTGCTTTCTCTATTAAAAGCTACTAAGAATAGCTTTGCATTTAACTGGCCTAACATTTGATAAAGAAAACCTAATTGTGTACTTAGAGCTTAGTCACAAGAGCGCTGCATAACTCCCCTGATCCCTGTACTTGCCATAATCCAGCAACATCCTCAAGAATTTGGTGCAGAACGTATGGAGAATGGAAGATTTCACGGCAGACCAGTGCGAATCGGCAGCCCTGTCGCTGCATCCTCGCTAAAGAAGGCCGATCGGAAAACATGGTTTTCCTCCCTAAATCATGAAATCCTTGCATCTCATTTACTTCTCATAATGTGCTGTCAACTGGCATTTTCACAGCATCTGCGTTGGTCTTGTAGCACGCCAGACCTCTGTTGTCATCTACACAGGTTAAAGCTATGAACTGTCAACAGATCGGCACGTTGTACACTTGATCCTACCATGTAACCCTCAGGTGGCGGGCAGATGTAACCAACGTTAAGGTCTTATCTCTGTTTACCTTGCGTAGAAGAGACTACTGCGGGCAATGCTGCACGCCCACGACAGTCAGATCGGCAAAGGAATAACAGAGGCCGACACAGCGAACACCCCGAGCGATGATCTCCAACACCCCACACTACCCCTTCCATCTCATCACAGAACAATAGACCTGCTTCTACACTGACAGCACCTAATCCCACTTACTCCATCCACACACACAGCCCCCTACTCCCCATAGCAGCCAATGGCCACACAAACCCCAAAGCTCTGCATACACAAAGGGATTCCGTCTGCTGATCAATCCTTCTCCTAGCCAAGTGAAGGATACAAAATAATCATCTCAGAGAAGAAAGAAATGGCAATCTTCTCTTTGATAGGGAAACCGGATATTATTATTATTATTCCCCCTCCATAGTTGGCACTGGAATATTAACGGGATTTTCTTCCCTTGTCATTCACTTGGGGATTACATCTCCTTTAATCACATTTAGTCTGCTAAAGCACTGTGTGTCAAACAACTGGCAATTCTATTTTTAGAATACAGTGGTTTTTATTTTAATATTTTTTTGTATTTGTCTTTTTTTTTTTTTTAAATCAAACAATTTCGGATCTCAGTGTTGCCGATCTCCTGTAGCCTATTTGCAGCCACTTCTACGGTGGCAGCATGTTTATTGCTCAAAATGGGCTTTAACCCCTTGGCACCGGCCGCACGCAAATATTAACTACTTCAGCCCCGGAAGGATTTACCCCCTTCCTGACCAGAGCGGTTTTTTTTGCGATTCGGCACTGCGTCACTTTAACTGACAATTGCGCGGTCGTGCGACGCGGCTGCCAAACAAAATTGACGTCCTTATTTCCCCACAAATAGAGATTTCTTTTGGTGGTATTTGATCACCTCTGCGCTTTTTATTTTTGGCGCTATAAACAAAAAAGAGTGACAATTTTGAAAAAATAAATAAAGAAAAAAAAAAAAAACATTTTTTTATTTTTTATTTTTTCCTTTTTGCTATAATAAATCTCCCCCAAAAATATATAAAAAAAAGTTTTTTCCTCAGTTTAGGCCCATATGTATTCTTCTACATATTTTTGGTAAAAAAAAAAAAAAAAAAACGCAAAAGGCGTTTATTGATTGGTTTGCGCAAAAGTTATAGTGTCTACAAAATAGGGGATAGTTTTATGGCATTTTTATTAATAATTTTTTTTTTTTTTTTAACTAGTAACGGCGGCGATCAGCGATTTTTATTGTGACCTGCGACATTATGGCGGACACATCATACAATTTTGACACGTTTTTGGGACCATTGGCATTAATACAGCGATTGATGCTATAAAATTGCATTGATTACTGCAAAAATGTCACTGGCAGTGAAGGGGTTAACCACTAGGGGGCGGGAGGGGTTAAGTGTGTCCTGGGGTCGTGTTTCTAACTGTCTGGAGTGGCTGTGTGTGTGACACCACACTGATCGCTGCTCCCGATGACAGGGAGCAGGCGATCAGTGTGCTGTCACTTGGCAGAACAGGGAGATGCTGTTTACATCGGCATCGCTCCGTTCTTCAGCTCTGTGACAGGATTGCGGGTATCCCCGCGGCGATCGAGTCCGGGGAGCATGGTCATGGAGCTTGCAACGGCCCGGGAAATTCAAAGTAACATACGGGTACGTTACTTTGCCCAGCCGTGCCATTCTGCCGACGTATATGTGCTTAAGTGGTTAAGCACGGGATTTATTATAAGAAGAAATATACATGAATGTATTATATTATTGTTTATTCACGTTATTACGATGGCACTCATATTTGCACAGGAGAATTTATACACTAAATGGTTGGATATATTTATTTATTAACACCAGCACAGCATTATTTGTTTTGACGCAAATCTGCAGCCTTTTTGGCAGGTAGGCCTTGGCGCTGAGCGGACACATTTGCGTGAACTCATGTAAATACAGCTGTGCCGAGAGCGCACGCCCTGCACGGTTACCGGCAGCTACTGGAAAGCTCCCAATCGCTACTTGCGTTTAGGAGCTTTCCGATAATGCGATTGCAGTGACAGCCAATCACAGCAGTCACATAATCAACCTCCCGGCATTCCAAACCCCTTAAAGGGATGGGAAGCGCCGGCACCAAGAGTTAAGTGGTTGTAAAGGCTCAAGGTTTTTTTTTACCTATCATGCAATCTATGCATGAAGGTAAAAAAAACTGTTTACATACAAAAGAGAATCACTTCCAGCGCTAATAGGTCTTCCAAGGTGAGTAACAGATGTCAGATAAAATGGTGGTGTGAAAGGTATATATGGTATCCCAGAACTAGGTGGTTGCTGCCTTCCTCAGATGGGGTAATCCGAAAGGAACTACAAGAAAAACAGAAATGGAAGGCGCATACACCAGAGATAGTTTAAAAATAAGAAACTTTTGTATAAAAGTGACTGACAAAAGGCCATAAACACAGTGCATGGACATGCACAGAACACAGGGTACAGCTAACGTGTTTCAGGGGTGCACCCCCTTCCTCAGAGCCAGGCTAATCTCGTACACCATGGGCAGGCGCTTTTATAGGGAATGGTAGAATTGAAAGTTGCATGTCAAAAAGAGCTACGCCCTCAAAAGGGGCATGAAAACCAAAAAATAAATAAAAAATACTATATATATATATATATATATATATATATATATATATATATATATATATATATATATATATATATATATATATATATATATATATATATATAATATATAATATAAAATTATATATTATACCACACTGCCCCCACTGGAGAGACCGTCCTGGGTCAAATCACTGCCACCAGGTACCTGAAGATATGCTCAGACAGGGGAAAGGTGGTCACCCAAACGTTAGTTCTCACGGGATTAGACATGCCCCAAGTTCACTGACAGTAAAAAAAAAAAAAAATTAAAGAGAGTGTTCTGTGACCTGTCCTGGCTGAAGAAGACACAAACTGGGGACTGGGTCTCTATGTATACTTTTATGCTGTGGCTCATGTGTTTCCTGTGATAGGTGGGATGAGCCTCGTTCTTGTAAGCCATCCTGGAAGAGGACTTAGGAAAATCTGCCTTTAATATCGCTTTAAGGCCTTCTGCAGCAGGCGGTTGGACCTGTACAATGTAAAAAGCAGGCATTTTTGGGCACCCAGGTGGTACGGCTGTTCACTGAACAGCCCGTCAAAATCAACGACAGGCTTTAATAGGCTGCAGCTGGATGCCAAGCGATACTTGTATACAGGGATGTTGGCTCCAAATGTGGACTTATGCATCTTGGGAATATGGCACTACACTTGGAACAATGCCCAGCTGCCGCATATTTCAGCCTGTCAACGACTGGCAGCGGACTGCACACATGCCCATAAAATTCCTGTTTTCTTATGTTGTTGTTGAGCCAAAATGAGCACCAAAAAATGTCTGGATTGTTCTGGAGCTCTGTCATCCTCCCACTGATGCCAGCACATTTAACTTATTGACTGTTGTTCCCAACATCTCCAGCCAGAGGAGCTATGCGTTTTGTCCCCTAAACACTTAGATACATTATCTTGAGCCCTGATGAAGGGGATCTGTGACCACTGAAACATGTTGGATGTCTTGTTTTCTTGTTGCCAATTGTGCAAATAATGCATTTGTTTGGTGCTCATTTTTATTCAACTACACTTGGATTTCTCAACTTTTTTGTAAGTGGGGGGAGTCCTGTTTTAAAGAGATCTGCTGAACCCCAGGTCAACCTTTCCTACTGACTGAAGATTTGTGTCCAGCTCCTGGTTTCTACGCATCTCGGGACTTCTGCACATCGAGCTTTGGTACGGCTACTTATAGACTCCACTGGAAGGGCATGAGACAGGGGGACAACATAGGAGGGTAACTGGAAGACAGTAACACGGCGTTGTCACCCTATAACAGGAAGTGCCTGAACAAGGACCCTGATCACCAGGTATTAGGTTTAATGAAAGGTGCAGATTACAAAATATATTACATTTATGTCAATAAAGAAACGCCAATCCCCATGTGGTCTGGGGAAATTACTATATTCTCCATCCATAGCCAAGCACCAAGCGGCACGTGGTCCCAGCGCACCAAGCGGCACGTGGCCCCAGTGCACCAAGAGGCACGTGGTCCCAGCATCAGTGGGAGTAAACATCAATACATCTGGCATTAGGGAGAGGAACAGTACCCCATGGTTGGCATCAGTGGGAGGAATAGTTGTCAGAATAGTGATTGTTAAAAGTGGGGGGGGGGGATAGTGAGCGCCTCAAGGGGCGGACAGAGCAAAGGGCAATATCCGGCCCCCGGGCCACAGTTTGGAGACCACTGTACAGAATGCAGATGATCCCATGTCCCTATATAATGAAGACATGATGTACAATGTTGTACAGAGGATGAGCAGTGACACACCATGTAGTCACACACACACACATACACACACACACAGGGTGGGAGGGAGTCCTGGCACTGGTTGCAGGGTTTGGTGATGAATGATTTTGGTGATGATTAACCCCTGGTGTGCCAGTGTGGGTGGAGTTGAGTGTGTTGTGGTGGGGTGAGGGTGGGCTGTGATTGGCCGGGGTGGGGGTGTGACATCAGAAGGTAAATAACGGGAGGTGATGGAGATGGTTTTTGGGGGGTATAATGGATGACAGGAGGGAATCCAGACTGATCTCCATGTATACATTGTACAGCAATGCGGCATAGGTGGGCGATGAGGACAGATCGGTGGGCGATGATGAGAGATCGGCGGGTAATAATGACAGATCGTACCTGTCCCGGGGCGCTCCCGGACGATGACAGCTCCATCCCTCCGAATCCGGATCTCGGTGGCCCCGGTAATCTTCCTCCGTTTGCCGTCGCCCGGGGCCGCCCGTAGAGCCGCACAGCACTGGTAGCACACAGCCCATGCCTGCTCCTCATTGATGGGCTGATTGTATAGATCCAGGATCTCCTCCAGAGACAGAGACTCGATCCCGCTCTCTGCCTGGCTGGCCGGAGATTCCGCCATCCCCGAGGTCAGTACATCCCGCCTCTCCTGTGCGGGGAATGCGGCAACACCAACATCCCCGGCCGCCTGACCAGCCGAGCCTGGAAGCCCCTGATCGCTGACGTCCTATCCAGGGAAACGTCACGGCGGGGGGCGGGGCCGATCCCTCCGTCTGTCAAGATCATGGACACATGACGTGTGAGTGTCCCCGCCCCCCGCCTGTCTGTCTGTCTGATATCTCCGGAGAGCGATCATCCTTTGTTGGTGTATATAGAGGCAAGTGTGCCCTCATCACACCACAGGGGGTTGTGTTCTACCTCTTACCATCATTATTATACCGAGGAGCAGATGGAGGAGTACACACAGCAACACTGGGGCTCATTCACACATACAGCCATGGGGCTGCAAATATACACTGATCAGCCATGGTTTTACCACTTCAATACAGGGCACTTTTACTCCATTCCTGCCCAGGCCAATTTTCATCTTTCAGCGCTGTCACACTTTGAATGACAATTGTGCGGTCAAGCAAAACACTGTACTCATAAAATTTGTATCTTTTTTTTTTTTTTTACACAAATAGAACTTTCTTTTGGTAGCAAAAAAATCAAAAACAAGGGGAGATTAAACCCCTTGTTTTTGAATTTTTTGCTAAACACGAAAAAAGACCAAAAAATGTGGGATTTTTTTTTTTTTTTAGCAAACAGGTCATTTTTCTCCACTGATTTGCGCTAATGATGGGCACTAATGGGCACTAATGGGCACTAATAGGCAGCACCGTAGGCAGGGCCGTTTTTAAGGCAGGGCAAAAGGGGCAGCTGCCCTGGGCCCTGTCATTGTCGTGGGGCCCAAAGCAGCTGCCTCATACTTGCCAACGATCCTGGTTTAAATTCCCTTGTCCCTTGAGGTTTTAGTCCCGTGCTGTGTCCCGATATCTCAGTGTGAAGTGCTGCTACTAATGCCGCCCAGTTCTGCCCTATTGTTGTGTACAGATGACTCACCTGCAGACCCTGTGTTTACATGTAAATTACTGGCATTCATATGTAAATAGTGGCGGCCGGTGGCATTGATATGTATATCATGCCCCCCTGAGGTCATATCCACAGTAATCTCTAGCAACCAATCAACAAGCAGAAATCATGTGCTGTTACCTCTAGTAACTAATCAGTGAGCCGTAATGTGTACTGTACCTTTGGCAACCAGTCAGTGAGCGGTAATGATACACTGTAACCTCTAGCAACCAGTCAGTGAGCTGTAATGATACACTGTAACCTCTGGCAACCAATTTCAATAGCTGCCTGATCTGATTCAGTAAACTGATTTTGAGTCTAGCTGCTATTTATTGTATGTCTCAGAGCAGGTGGAGAGCAAAACTGCATGGGGGAGGGGGCCCAAGAAAAGTTTTGCCCGGGGTCCAATCAATATGAAAGACGGTCCTGACTGTAGGCGTGCGCACATTGTGTGACGGGTGTGCACAGGCACACCCTAATCCCTGGCTGAGCTCTAATTGGTCCGGCGGGCAAGCAAAAGCATCTGTTTGCTGCCGCTGCGACTTCTATAGTTCCGGTGTCCTGTCACATTGTGTTCCCCATCGGATGCTTGAAGGGCGGAGCCTCAGCCTGGATAGCAGCAGGCGGGTCACGTGAGCAGTAAGCGCTGTGTACAGCCAACTCACATCTTCGGGTATTTTCGGCGGCTCCGTGGTTCGTACTGCGCAAGCGCTGCGCCTGCGCAGTACAGGTGGGTATTATCCGCCGGGGACCTTTTTTGACAGGACACAGGAGCACTGATAGCCAGACACACGATGGACCAAAACCCTCCCTGCCTGACTTTAAAAAAAAGTAAGTGTGCATTTTATATATATTTATAATTTTATATATATATATACTTACTTTTTTGCTGACAAACCAGGCAGGGTTCATATTGATTTTAATATATATATATATATATATATATATATATTAAAATCATTATGAACCCTGCCTGGCTTGTCAGCAAAAAATAAAAAATATATATATGTATATATATATATAACCCTGCCTGGCTTGTCAGCAAAAAAGTAAGTGTGTGTGTATATATATATATATATATATATATATATATATACACATACACACACAGACGCACGTGTGTTTGAGCTTTGGTTTGAGGTGCACACCCTAATGCAATAGGCTGCGCACTAGAGCTGCAACTAACAATTATTTTCATAATCGATTAGTTGGCTGATTATTGTTTCAATTAATCAGTTATTAACCTTAAAAAAAATTGTGGTGTATAATTTAGTTAATATCTAACGTTTAAAAAAAAGGCTATTTATTCTTAAATATCTCTATGCAGTGGTAAATATAAATAACCAACTATATGGTTAGGGAGCAAAATCTCTAGTCCACTCTGAGAATAACAGATAGAAGAGATATACGGTATATACTATTAGAGGAGATATGTACTGTATATACTATTAGAGGAGATATGTACTGTATATACTATTAGAAGAGACATAGTGTTTTTTGGCCAATTTGTTGTTGGGCAGATTAAAAAACACAAATTTCTGCAAAAACGCATTACATGCTTTTCTGCAGCTTCTACATTGAAGTATATTGAACCAAAAAAACACAATTTTGCGTTATAAAAAAAAAGTCCCTGACCCTTTCCAAATACACAGCGGCTGTAAAAAGCATAGATGTGAACGTGTCCCATAGGAAACCATGTAAATGAACTGTAGTGCGTTTCTGCAAAAAGCACCAAAAAACACATAGGTGTAATGGGGGTTAAAAAAAAAACTAAAAGGAGCCCTTTATAGTACAAAAAAAAGCAGATAATCACTACTGTAAGGCCCCTTTCACACCGGGGCGTTTTTCATGCGGTACAGCGCTAAAAATAGCGCCTGTTCAACGCATGAAAAAATCCGGCCCCTTTAACTCCAGTGTGAAAGCCGGCAGGCTTTCACACTGGAGCGGTGCGCTAGCAGGACGGCAAAAAAAGGCCTGCTAGCAGCATCTTTGGAGCGGTATAGGAGCGGTGTGTTCACTAATTGGCAGCACTGCTGTGCGCTGATTGACACTGTTGGGGCTGCATTGATTATCAGGACACTGCAGATGTCCCCTTTCACCAGTGGCGGCTGGTGCTCAATCTTCTTTGGGGGGGGCGACCCAAGGCCCCACCCAGCCAGCCATACCCACCCCCCCACGCCACGCCGGCCAGCCAACCACCATCACACGATCAGTCGATCACCCACCAGGCCCCGCACTTACCGATCCAGGTTGCAGTTCCCCCCCGCATCTCCTCACAAGTTCTGGCGGTCCCTTCTCCTCCCGGCCAATCAGGACTTGGGACTCACGGGCAATCATATTTTAGGACTCCCGGACAATAAGGTCTTAGGACCTGCTTCCTGGCCAGGAAGAGAAACAGGAAGACATAAGCCAATCTTTTTGAAGCCAATTAGAGCCTCAGGCTTTAATCATGTGCTTAAAAAAAAAAACATTGAAATTCTTACTTCCGGTGCCCTCCATGTAGATTAGGGGCTGAGCGCATGGATTAGGGGGGCGGTGCCCCTGCCCCCCGTATGAGCAGCCGCCACTGCCTTTCACACTATCCGGATACCGTCTCTCTCCTCTCCACTCCTCACGCTGTGACAGCTGGAGGAAAGGAATGCCGATAACCAGCAAGTGTGTTTACATCATGATCAGCTGTGATTGGCTCTACCCCGATCTGTCATCAGCTGTGTCTGTAGGCACGATAACAGGAGGACGTCATATGACGCCCTCCCAGAACTGTCTGACCATGCTGTCGTTGTCATTTTGCTATAGCGTGGTCAACAATTTGTTAACCACTTGACCCCCGGAAGATTTTATCCCCAGGAGCCAGCTATCTTACCTGTAGTATCAGAAGACACTTTGCAACATTGCTGCAGTGAAACTGTTTCCCTCAAGTGGTAGCAAAGACTGTCATCACATCCTGCCAGTAGTGATTAACACCAGGAAGCAAAACATACAGGGAATCGGGGTGCGCGGGTGTGCACCTACGAGTGCGCACGCGCGCATTGGAGTGCACATTAGCGCGCACATTGGTGCGCGCATTAGTGTGCACATTAGCGCGCACATTGACACGCGCACTGGTGCGCCCACAATTAGCATAATCTCTTACAGGTGCACTAGACATGTGCGGTTCGTTTTATTTCGAATTATTATTCAGACCAATTTTTTGTTATTTTGGATATATCCCAAGGAAAGGGGTAAATTCTTCCAGGGCTGAAGTGGTTAAGCAGCTCTTTCGGGGGTGACGCTACATGTGTATTTGTGTTCACAGTGAAATGATATACACAGGATACACAACTAGAGCTGTTTTTACTGGAACCAAACACACATACAATATTTTCATGAGTGGAACATTACATTTCTGGAAATCAAAACACGACATACTTTCTTGTGCATACAATGTGTGTGGCTTGCACAAATATTATTCTAAAACACTTCTCACAAAGGGAGAAAGGTCTATCCCCCCCCCCCCCCCCCCCCACGGAAGTCATTGGCTTGTTCCAGTCCATCAGTTATTGAATTTGCCGTAATGTTTAATAGGTTTAGCTTCACTGTCCTGCAACTACCACATGATACAGAAAGTGGTGGCTCCCATCAGAGGCTTCTCACGCAAGCATTTTGCTTCATGGCAGAAATCCCGCACTCGTTACAATGATAAAACTAGTACAATTGGTAAATACCATAATCTGTTTTCATTTGGATCCTCTGTCAAGTCTTTATTGCTGCCTGTGTTCCTATTCGGGAAAGTTGCCCTCACTTCCTTCACCAAGGACAGGAAATTGGGAAAATCTCTCCAGTGGATACAGAGCATTGCAAACACTTTTATATCAACTGACTGTGACGGCGCTGGCCAATTAGAATGTTCCAAAACGTCCTTTGACATTCAGCTCAAGGGGTTTCTAAGCCTCAGACTCCTGGTGCGGATATACCGGGGCTTAGAACCGGAGATTGCCACAGTCCAGGTCAGCGGGACTGGGGCGGTCCTGTGTAAGTTCACCTTACAGATTTTTCTGTAAAGGTGAACTTACCCTTTAAAGTCACATTTACTGCTTGTGTGTTCTCTTATCCCAGTGACACTTATCCTCACTTTCAAACTTCCACAATAGGGTCACAGTAATACATTTTAAATCTACCCCACTCTATACAGAACTAAGGAAAAAAAAAAAAAAATTTGTCTGGAGTTTTGATTTTGTATGGCTTGTGTTTGAATCCTCCTTATTTTTTATGCTGCTACTGTCCATCAACTGGAAATGTACAGCACCATCTGCTGTCCACCGGTGGTTCTGCAGCCAGCAAGCAGTTATTTTTCAAACCTTCTTTTGTGCGCAGTAACAGCTGCAGCATCATGGTTTACAAATGTTACACTTATGGCTCGTACACACGATCGTAAAATCAGACAACAGATCGTCCGGTTTTTTTTTCTTGCATGCTAGTCGCATATTGAAAATGGAGAGGTTACTAAAATTACAAAAGTTCTCGTACGACAGAATAAAAAATCGGAAGTGATGTCACGTGTTGTAGTGTATTTCTATTGTATTTTCAGAAGACAACTGTACCGATTGAATGAAAATCGTATGCTCTGGTATCATACGAGAAACATTTTCGTGTTTGTCCGATCGGATATTATCGGATGAACTGTCGTGATCGGCTCTCTAAAGCGGTATTTTTCGTCCGATTTTCGGATCGTGTGTACGGGCCATTGGGCCCCTTTCACACATGCAGACCGTTTGTCCATTTTTCATCCATTCGTTGACGAATGAAAAACAGACATCAATGCAGCTCTATGGAAAAATGGATGATCATTCATTTACATCCACATCCATTTTTTGGAACGAACAAAAGACCTATTTTACTTGAGTTAAAAAAGAAACGGATCAGATGATAAATGGATGTAAATGGGAAAATGGTTTGTTTTTGCATGAAAAAATTACCAGGACTCAAGTGGTTAAGGACTCAAGATGGCGGATGTAAAAAACTGATGTAAAAACAGATTAAAAAGCTGATGACAAACTGATAAGAAAATTATATATACTTCATCTGTTTTTTCTTTGAACAAACATGACTGAGCTGATGAAACAAATGGTGTGAAAGGGGCCTAATGTAAGGTGACCAGATTTTTTAAATGAAATCTGGGGACATATTTTTTTTTTATTGGCAAATGGTAAACTATTTTATAAGCATATTTTCCTCAAATTATATATTCAATGTATGTGGTATGTGTTTATGGAATGATTAGTACGTTATTTCTCACATTTCGTCCATGAGATAAAAAAAAGATACTACCTAGAATCTTTTGAGATATGACCACCAAATGTTATGAAGATGAGAAAAGAGAGAAAAAAACAGAGTGCAGAGTTCAGGAGTGCAATACATAAAGAATGCAGGGCTAAGGAGTGCGACACAAAGAATGCAGGGCTAAGGAGTGCGACACAAAGAATGCAGGGCTAAGGAGTGCGATACATAAAGAATGCAGGGTTAAGGAGTGTGATACATAAAGAATGCAGGGTTAAGGAGTGTGATACATAAAGAATTCAGGGTTAAGGAGTGTGATACATAAAGAATTCAGGGTTAAGGAGTGTGATACATAAAGAATTCAGGGTTAAGGAGTGTGATACATAAAGAATTCAGGGTTAAGGAGTGTGATACATAAAGAATTCAGGGTTAAGGAGTGTGATACATAAAGAATTCAGGGTTAAGGAGTGTGATACATAAAGAATTCAGGGTTAAGTAGCGCTCAGGAGCGTGCTACATAAAGAATGCAGGGCTCAGGAGTGCACTACATAAAGAATTCAGGGCTCAGGAGAGGGCTACATAAAGAATTCTGGGCTCAGGAGTGCATTACATAAAGAATGCAGGGCTAAGGAGCGTGCTACATAAAGATTGCAGGGCTAAGTAGCACTCAGGAGCGTGCTACATAAAGAATGCAGGGCTCAGGAATGTGCTACATAAAGAATGCTGGGCTCAGGAGTGCGCTACATAAAGAATACTGGGCTCAGGAGTACGCTACATAAAGAATGCAGGGCTCAGCAGTGTGCTACATAAAGGAATGCAGGGCTCAGCTGTGCCCATCAATGCAGCCTGACCAGTGCAGCCTCACCAGCGCCCAGCAATGCAGCCTCACCAGCGCCCAGCAATGCAACATCACCAGTGCCCATCTATGCAGCCTCCCCAGTGCGCATCAATGCAGCCTCACCAGCACCCAGCAAAGCAGCCTGACCAGTGCCCATCTATGCAGCCTCACCAGCACCCAGCAAAGCAGCCTGACCAGCGCCCATCTGTACTTAGAACAAACCTCTGGAAACCTCTTAGGAGAAGAAAACGGAACTGACCCATGTCGCAGATGTCGGGAGAAATCGGGTTCTCTTCCGAATCGGGTTGCAGAAAATGTTTTCTAAGGGTTAAAACTCGTGAGAATTTATTAACATCCAATATAGTCCCGAATAAATCAAAATGTCTATTTGGACAAAAGTTCAGTCCCTTGGATAATAGACTGATTTCTTCTTTCTTCAGTATTCTACTGGATAGGTTAATAACAGCTGACTGGTACTGGTACTGCTGGCTGAAACTGCTTGCTGCTACTGGTACTGTTGGCGGGTGCTGGTGGGTACTGGTACTGCTGGTGGGTACTGGTACTGCTGGCGGGTGCTTGTGGGTACTGGTACTGGTGCTGCTGGTGGGTACTGGTACTGCTGGCTGGTACTGCTGGCGGGTACTGGTACTGGTACTGCTGACTGGTACTGGTGGCTGGTACTGGTACTGCTGGCTGGTGCTGGTACTGGTGACTGGAACTGGTGGCTAGTTAGGGTTGCCACCTTTTCTTCGAGTCAAACCCGAACATTTTGCCAGCACGCAGCAATTTTTTTTTTTAGTATACATTATAGCATTGTAAAGGACCATGGACACCTTTGGGTGCCCCAAGGCCAGTAGTAATGTGGCTTGTGTAGCGGCAAATATTGGGTGTGGCCAAATTGACAGTAGGATGCTTAACGGGACATGCTTAAGTAAAACAAAAACATTCTTTTAACCATAAAATATGCTTTGATTGGTGTGCCACAAGTAAGAGTCTCACACACTCATCACAATCATTTTTCATTTCTTCATGCACAAAAGCTAGTCATTCTGGCACACACGATCAGGCCGGCTGCTGTAAGCTGAGCTGTGTATGCGCAGCTCAGCTTACATTCCATGGATTGCTGTGAGCAAGCAGGTAGGTGTATTTTATTGTAGAAGAGAAATTGCATGTCTCTTCTGCAATATAAAAAGCCCGCCTGCTTGCAGCATGTAATGACAGAACTTTTGTTTCACTTTAACCGCTTCCCGACCGCCTCATGTAGATATACGTCTACAGAATGGCACGGGCAGGCAAAACCACGTACCTGTACGTCCCCTTTAAGTTGCCTGCCCGTGGGCCTTGCTGGCTAGTGTGAGCAGGATTGCTGACTGACCAGGCAAAGATGAGGCTGTTAGAATATTTACTTGTGATGGCTGTTTTAATGCGACCTGGCTGGGAAGTCGTTAGGCTGGGGCGGTGATGTATGCAATGCTTGGCTGGTGAGGTTTCAATGGAAGATCTAAAGGTAAGGCATTATATCATTAAGACGGAAATGGGTATTTATATTAGAAACAGGAAAAATTGTCTGTTTGCTCTGCGGACAGCCGAATTTCGCTAACAGTACTGGTACTGCTGGCTGGTACTGCTGTTGGGTGCTGGTACTGCTGGCTGGTACTGGTACTGGTGGCTGGTACTGGTACTGCTGGCTGGTGCTGGGACTGGTGACTGGAACTGGTGGCTAGTACTGGTGGTTGGTACTGCTGGCTGGTACTGGTACTACTGACTGGTACTGGTGGCTGGTACTGGTACTGCTGGCTGGTGCTGGTACTGGTGACTGGAACTGGTGGCTAGTACTGGTGGTTGGTACTGCTGGTGGGCACTGATACTGCTGGTGGGTACTGCTGGCTGGTACTTGTACTGTTGGTGGGTACTGATACTGCTGGCTGGTACTGGTATTGCTGGCTGGTACTGGTACTGCTGGTGGGTACTGGTACTGCTGGCGGGTACTGGTGACTGGAACTGGTGGCTAGTACTGGTGGCTGGTACTGCTGGTGGGTACTGGTCCTGCTGGCTGGTACTGGTGGCGGGTACTGCTGGCTGGTACTGGTACTGCTGGTCGGTACTGGTACTGCTGGTGGGTACTGATACAGCTGGCAGGTACTGGTGACTGGTACTGGTGGCTAGTACTGCTGGTGGGTACTGGTACTGTTGGCTGGTACTGGTGGCGGGTACTGATACTGCTGGCGGGTACTGGTGACTGGTAATGGTGGCTAGTACTGGTGGCTGGTACTGCTGGTGGGTACTGGTAATGCTGGCTGGTACTGGTGGTGGGTACTGCTGGCTGGTACTGGTACTGCTGGTGGGTACTGATACTGCTGGCGGGTACTGGTACTGCTGGCGGGTACTGGTACTGGTGACTGGTACTGGTGGCTAGTACTGCTGGTGGGTACTGGTACTGCTGGCTGGTACTGGAACTGCTGGCGGGTACTGGTGGCTAGTACTGGTGGCTAGTACTGGTGGTGGGTACTGGTACTGCTGGCTGGTACTGGTTGTGGGTACTGCTGGTGGGTACTGATACTGCTGGCAGGTAGTGGTACTGGTACTGCTGGCGGGTACTGGTGACTGGTACTTCTGGTGGGTACTGGTACTGCTGGTGGGTAATGATACTGCTGGCTGGTACTGCTGGTGGGTACTGCTGGTTGGTACTGCTCGTGGGTACTGGTACTTCTGGCTGGTACTGCTGGTGGGTACTGGTGACTGGTACTGGAACTTCTGGCTCTGGCACTGCTGGCTGCTGTGAGATCGCAGGAAGCATGCAGCTGCAGTACAGAGCTTCCTGTCACAGGCGGAGTACATTTGATATCACTCCGCCTGTGAAGGAGTCGGCACTATACAGGAAGCATCGGCTCTGCTTCCTTTAGCGGAGGCTCCGTTGTTCTCGCTGATGCTCGGAGATGGCAGGTCGGGAACACGCGATCAGGGCTTGCCGACCCGCCATCTCAGAGCAAGACGTGGCGGGCCACCTCGGATGGCGCCGCAGGCCACGGGTTGGGCACCCCTGCAATAATTCATTCATAATCCTCCAAGTATTAAAAAATGTCTCATAATTCTTCAAAATACAAATAAACATATAATAATATCAATGTCTCCTATAAATAAACATACAATACTGGAAAAGTCTATAATTTCTGGGAAAATTGTGTGAAGTGTTCTTGCCTCCACCTACTGGAATGGGCAGAGTAACTGGGTGGAGTGGCTTGAGTAACTGTTGTGTGGTTGGAGTGGCTGGAGTAACTGTGAAAAGTGTTAAGTTAGCTGAAAGTGCTGAACATTTTTTTCAAAAATTATTATAATTTTTTTTTCCAAAAATGATTTTTTTTAAAAAAAAAGATTTATTTTTATTTTTTTAATGTACAGCAAACACTGTACTCTCATGTAATGTAGCCCGAAAGTGGACTGTCTACAATCTCTTTTTAGCCCTTTGCACAGAAGAGAACTGTCTAAAGCTCCATTTTTTATAGAGCATAGAAGTGATGCTGCACTGCTAATACTGATAGAAATCTATACAGATGGTGGGCTTCATATATATAGATAAAAGCATTATTAAATCCAGTGATCATTGACCAATTCAAAATATGTCAATTACAAGAAACCCAATTCTTTCAGTAAGTGAATATACATTTCCAAACAATAATACAGGGTGCCCAACCTTTTGTGGAGCGAGGGCCACATTAGCAACTTGGTAACCGGTCGGGGGCCACAATGAGCGTAGTGGGCGGATGGCAGGTCTGTGTCCACTCTGCATATGTAGAGCAGACACAGATGCAGCCCACTCTACCCTAAGGGCCCTCCGATCTGCCCAGACAGAAGGGGACAGATCCCCTTCTGTTTTTTAAGCAGATCAGATTGCAGATAGGCGGGTGTAAGCAGACATGAGTCTGTTTACATCTGCCGCTCTATAGAGGTGAATGGAGGGTCTGATTGGGTCCGCCTGAAAAACAGACAGGCAGACCCGATCGAACCGATCGTGTGAAAGGGGACTAAGACTGCTTTCACACTGATGCACAGCGGTTTACCTTCTCCTCAACTGACTTTGATCTTCACTTCTTCCTCAGGATTCCTGCAGCTGGTTGCTGCTGTCCCCCAGGTGGTTATAACTGGTGGCTGCTGCTGGCTGTCCTCCAGGGCTGGTACTGCTGGCTGGTACTGCTGTTGGGTACTGCCTGCTGGCTGGTACTGCTGGAGGGTACTGGTACTGCTGGCGCTTACTGGTACTGCTGGCTGAAACTGCTTGCTGCTACTGGTACTGCTGGCGGGTGCTTGTGGGTACTGGTACTGCTGGTGGGAACTGGTGATGCTGGTGGGTACTGGTACTGCTGGTTGGTACTGCTGGTGGGGACTGCTGGCTGGTACTGCTGACTGGTGGCTGGTACTGCTGGCTGGTGCTGGTACTGGTGACTGGAACTGGTGGCTAGTACTGGTGGTTGGTACTGCTGGTGGGTACTGGTGCTGCTGGCTGGTACTGGTACTGCTGGCTGAAACTGCTTGCTGCTACTGGTAATGCTGGCGGGTGCTTGTGGGTACTGGTACTGCTGGTGGGTACTGGTACTGCTGGCTGGTACTGCTGGCGGGTACTGCTGTCTGGTACTGCTGACTGGTACTGGTGGCTGGTACTGCTGGCTGGTGCTGGTACTGGTGACTGGAACTGGTGGCTAGTACTGGTGGTTGGTACTGCTGGTGGGTACTGGTACTGCTGGCTGGTACTGGTACTGCTGGCTGAAACCGCTTGCTGCTACTGGTACTGCTGGCGGGTGCTGGTGGGTACTGGTACTGCTGGTGGGTACTGGTGCTGCTGGTGGGTACTGGTACTGCTGGCGGGTACTGGTGCTGCTGGTGGGTACTGGTACTGCTGGCTGGTACTGCTGGCGGGTACTGGTACTGCTGGCTGGTACTGGTACTGCTGACTGGTACTGGTGGCTGGTACTGGTACTGCTGGCTGGTGCTGGTACTGGTGACTGGAACTGGTGGCTAGTACTGGTTGTTGGTACTGCTGGCTGGTACTGGTACTGCTAGCTGGTACTGGTACTGCTGACTGGTACGGGTGGCTGGTACTGGTACTGCTGGCTGGTGCTGGTACTGGTGACTGGAACTGGTGGCTAGTACTGGTGGTTGGTACTGCTGGTGGGTACTGATACTGCTGGAGGGTACTGCTGGCTGGTACTTGTACTGCTGGTGGGTACTGGAACTGCTGGCGGGTACTGGTGACTGGTACTGGTGGCTAGTACTGGTGGCTGGTACTGCTGGTGGGTACTGGTACTGCTGGCTGGTACTGGTTGCAGGTACTGCTGGCTGGTACTGGTACTGCTGGTGGGTACTGGTACTGCTGGGGGTACTGGTGACTGGTACTGCTGGTGGATACTGGTACTGTTGGCTGGTACTGGTGGCGGGTACTGATACTATTGGCGGGTACTGGTGACTGTTACTGGTGGCTAGTACTGGTGGCTGGTACTGCTGGTGGGTACTGGTAATGCTGGCTGGTACTGGTGGTGGGTACTGCTGGCTGGTACTGACACTGCTGGTGGGTATTGATACTGCTGGCGGGGACTGGTACTGCTGGCAGGTACTGGTGACTGGTGGCTAGTACTGCTGGTGGCTAGTACTGGTACTGCTGGCTGGTACTGGTACTGCTGGCGGGTACTGGTGGCTAGTACTGGTGGCTAGTACTGGTGGCTAGTACTGGTACTGCTGGCTGGTACTGGTACTGCTGGTGGGTACTGATACTGCTGGCAGGTACTGTTACTTTTTTTTGGACTGGACCTTTCGTCACTTGGACATTCTGCTTTATTCATTTGAACATTAAGCCTAGTATACAGATACACACCGAGCCTTCACTGGTTTATTGCTAGTCTGTTTAGATTAACAGATTTACACCAATCATTGGATGTTATTATGAATATATTTTCTGATGCTTACATTAGGGCTGTTTAGTCCATCACCAGTAGCAATATTTTGGTTGATTTATTCATTACTATGATTTATTTTTTGTAATATTTTTTGAAATCTTTTTCACTTTGCGCAGCCTTCTTTCTATACTTACTGTTACTGCTGGTGGGAACTGTTACTGCTGGCGGGTACTGGTGACTGGTACTTCTGGTGGGTACTGGTACTACTGCTGGTGGGTACTGATACTGCTGGCAGGTACTGCTGGCTGGTACTGCTAGTGGGTACTGCTGGCTGGTACTGCTCGTGGGTACTGGTACTTCTGGCTGGTACTGCTGGTGGGTACTGGTGACTGCTACTGGAACTGCTGGCTCTGGCACTGCTGACTGAAACTGCTTGCTGCTACTGGTACTGCTGGCGGGTGCTGGTGGGTACTGGTACTGCTGGTGGGTACTGGTGCTGCTGGTGGGTACTGGTGCTGCTGGTGGGTACTGGCACTGCTGGCGGGTGCTGGTGGGTACTGGTACTGCTGGTGGGTACTGGTGCTGCTGGTGGTTACTTGTACTGCTGGCTGGTATTGCTGGCGGGTACTGCTGGTGGGTACTGCTGGCTGGTACTGGTAATGATGACTGGTACTGGTGGCTGGTACTGGTACTGCTGGCTGGTGCTGGTACTGGTGACTGGAACTGGTGGCTAGTACTGTTGGTTGGTACTGCTGGTGGGTACTGGTACTGCTGGCTGGTACTGCTGTTAGAAACTGCTTGCTGCTACTGGTACTGCTGGCGGGTGCTGGTGGGTACTGGTACTGCTGGTGGGTACTGGTGCTGCTGGTGGGTACTTGTACTGCTGGCTGGTATTGCTGGCGGGTACTGCTGGCTGGTACTGCTGGCTGGTACTGGTACTGCTGACTGGTACTGGTGGCTGGTACTGGTGTCTAGTGCTGGTACTGGTGGCTAGTACTGGTGGTTGGTACTGCTGGTGGGTACTGGTACTGCTGGCTGGTACTGGTACTGCTGGCTGAAACTGCTTGCTGCTACTGGTACTGCTGGTGGGTACTGGTACTGCTGGTGCGTACTGGTACTGCTGGCGGGTGCTGGTGGGTACTGGTACTGCTGGTGGGTACTGGTGCTGCTGGTGGGTACTTGTACTGCTGGCTGGTACTGGTACTGATGACTGGTACTGGTGGCTGTTGGCTGGTACTGGTACTGGTACTGGTGACTGGTGGTTGATACTGCTGGTGGGTACTGGTACTGCTGGTAGAAACTGCTTGCTGCTACTGGTACTGGTACTGCTGACTGGTACTGCTGGTGGGTGCTTGTGGCTACTGGTACTGCTGGTGGGTACTGGTGCTGCTGGTGGGTACTGGTACTGCTTGCTGGAACTGCTGGCGGGTACTGCTAGCTGGTACTGGTACTGCTGACTGGTACTGCTGGCTGGTGATGGTACTGGTGACTGGAACTGGTGGCTAGTACTGGTGGTTGGTACTGCTGGTGGGTACTGATACTGCTGGCGGGTACTGCTGGCTGGTACTTGTACTGTTGTTGGGAACTGATACTGCTGGCTGGTACTGGTATTGCTGGCTGGTACTGGTACTGCTGGTGGGTACTGGTACTGCTGCCGAGTACTGCTGACTGGAACTGGTGGCTGGTACTGCTGGTGGGTACTGGTACTGCTGGCTGGTACTGTTTGCGGGTACTGCTGGCTGGTACTTTTACTGCTGGTGGGTACTGGTACTGCTGGCGGGTACTGGTACTGGTGACTGGTACTGCTGGTGGGTACTGGTACTGTTGGCTGGTACTGGTGGGGGGTACTGATACTATTGGCGGGTACTGGTGACTGTTACTGGTGGCTAGTACTGGTGGCTGGTACTGCTGGTGGGTACTGGTAATGCTGGCTGGTACTGGTGGTGGGTACTGCTGGCTGGTACTGGTACTGCTGGTGGGTACTGATACTGCTGGCGGGGACTGATACTGCTGGCGGGTACTGGTACTGGTGACTGGTGGCTAGTACTGCTGGTGGCTAGTACTGGTACTTCTGGCTGGTACTGGTACTGTTGGCGGGTACTGGTGGCTTGTACTGGTGGCTAGTACTGGTGGTGGGTACTGGTACTGCTGGCTGGTACTGCTGGCGGGTACTGGTACTGCTGGTGGGTACTGATACTGCTGGCAGGTACTGGTACTGCTGGCTGGTACTGGTACTGCTGGTGGGAACTGATACTGCTGGCAGGTACTGGTACTGCTGACGGGTACTGGTGACTGGTACTTCTGGTGGGTACTGCTGGTGGGTACTGATACTGCTGGCTGGTACTGCTGGCTGGTATTGCTGGCTGGTACTGCTGGTGGGTACTGCTGGTGGGTACTGGTACTTCTGGCTGGTACTGCTGGTGGGTACTGGTGACTGGTACTGGAACTGCTGGCTCTGGCACTGCTGGCTGCTGTGAGATCGCAGGAAGCATGCAGCTGCAGTACAGAGCTTCCTGTCACAGGCGGAGTACATTTGATATCACTCCACCTGTGAAGGAGCCGGCACTATACAGGAAGCATCGGCTCTGCTTCCTTTAGTGGCAGCTCCATTGTTCTAGCTGAAGATCGGAGATGGCGGGTCGGGAACCCGCGATCAGGGCTTGCCGACCCGCCATCTCAGAGCAAGACGTGGCGGGCCACCTCGGATGGCGCCGCGGGCCACGGGTTGAGCACACCTGCAATAATACATTCATAATCCTCAAAGTATTAAAAAATGTCCCATAATTCTTCAAAATACAAATAAACATATAATAATATCAATGTCTCCTATAAATAAACATATAATACTGGAAAAGTCTATAATTTCTGGGAAAATTGTGTGAAGTGTTCTTGCCTCCACCTACTGGAATGGGCAGAGTAACTGGGTGGAGTGGCTTGAGTAACTGTTGTGTGGTTGGAGTCGCTGGAGTAACTGTGAAAAGTGTTAAGTTAGCTGAAAGTGCTGAACATTTTTTTCAAAAATTATTATAATTTTTTTTTCCAAAAATTATTTTTTTTTTTAAAAAAGATTTATTTTTATTTTTTTAATGTACAGCAAACACTGTACTCTCATGTAATGTAGCCCGAAAGTGGACTGTCTACATTCTCTTTTTAGCCCTTTGCACAGAAGAGAACTGTCTAAAGCTCCATTTTTTATAGAGCATAGAAGTGATGCTGCACTGCTAATACTGATAGAAATCTATACAGATGGTGGGCTTCATATATACAGATAAAAGCATTATTAAATCCAGTGATCATTGACCAATTCAAAATATGTCAATTACAAGAAACCCAATTCTTTCAGTAAGTGAATATACATTTCCAAATAATAATACAGGGGTGCCCAACCTTTTGTGGAGCGAGGGCCACTTTAGCAACTTGGTAACCGGTCGGGGGCCACAATGAGCGTAGTGGGCGGATGGCAGGTCTGTGTCCACGCTGCATATGTAGAGCAGACACAGATGCAGCCCACTCTACCCTAAGGGCCCTCCGATCTGCCCAGACAGAAGGGGACAGATCCCCTTCTGTTTTTTAAGCAGATCAGATTGCAGATAGGCGGGTGTAAGCAGACATGAGTCTGTTTACATCTGCCGCTCTATAGAGGTGAATGGAGGGTCTGATTGGGTCCGCCTGAAAAACAGACAGGCAGACCCGATCGAACCGATCGTGTGAAAGGGGACTAAGACTGCTTTCACACTGATGCACAGCGGTTTACCTTCTCCTCAACTGACTTTGATCTTCACTTCTTCCTCAGGATTCCTGCAGCTGGTTGCTGCTGTCCCCCAGGTGGTTATAACTGGTGGCTGCTGCTGGCTGTCCTCCAGGGCTGGTACTGCTGGCTGGTACTGCTGTTGGGTACTGCCTGCTGGCTGGTACTGCTGGAGGGTACTGGTACTGCTGGCTGGTACTGGTACTGCTGGCTGAAACTGCTTGCTGCTACTGGTACTGCTGGCGGGTGCTTGTGGGTACTGGTACTGCTGGTGGGAACTGGTGATGCTGGTGGGTACTGGTACTGCTGGCTGGTACTGCTGGTGGGTACTGCTGGCTGGTACTGCTGACTGGTGGCTGGTACTGCTGGCTGGTGCTGGTACTGGTGACTGGAACTGGTGGCTAGTACTGGTGGTTGGTACTGCTGGTGGGTACTGGTGCTGCTGGCTGGTACTGGTACTGCTGTCTGAAACTGCTTGCTGCTACTGGTACTGCTGGCGGGTGCTTGTGGGTACTGGTACTGCTGGTGGGAACTGGTGCTGCTGGTGGGTACTGGTACTGCTGGCGGGTACTGCTGTCTGGTACTGCTGACTGGTACTGGTGGCTGGTACTGCTGGCTGGTGCTGGTACTGGTGACTGGAACTGGTGGCTAGTACTGGTGGTTGGTACTGCTGGTGGGTACTGGTACTGCTGGCTGGTACTGGTACTGCTGGCTGAAACTGCTTGCTGCTACTGGTACTGCTGGCGGGTGCTGGTGGGTACTGGTACTGCTGGTGGGTACTGGTGCTGCTGGTGGGTACTGGTACTGCTGGCGGGTACTGGTGCTGCTGGTGGGTACTGGTACTGCTGGCTGGTACTGCTGGCGGGTACTGGTACTGCTGGCTGGTACTGGTACTGCTGACTGGTACTGGTGGCTGGTACTGGTACTGCTGGCTGGTGCTGGTACTGGTGACTGGAACTGGTGCCTAGTACTGGTTGTTGGTACTGCTGGCTGGTAATGCTAGCTGGTACTGGTACTGCTGACTGGTACGGGTGGCTGGTACTGGTACTGCTGGCTGGTGCTGGT